>PVJA010001029.1:0-138796 GCA_004027025.1 Myocastor coypus
TTTATTCACTCATTTTTATGGCCGGCTCAGCCCGCCCTGAGGGCAGGGCTGGCGCAGCACGTGGTGCCGGGGATCGAACCGCGGTCCCTGAAGCCGCCCAAGCTTTCCCAAGTAGGCGCTTTAGACCACTGAGCCATTCCACCAGGCCCCCTGGTTGTTTTTAAGAGATCCATTTTTACTTTTTCACTAGCTGTGACTATGTCTTCAAGATCTGAAACTCTATCTTCACTTTTGTTTTACAGTGTTGCCAGCTCGTTATTGGGATTTTATTTTCTTGTATATTTCTTTGAAACTGCTTCATGAGATCTATTTCTTTCTTATATTGCTCATTCAAGATTCCATCATTTTTCTATTGTCCTCTAGCTTTTTATCAATTTCTTCTTTAGAGACATTTATTAAGTCTTTCATTATAGTTATACCTTCTTTTTCTACTTCAGAGATTATTTCTGATATAATTTCCTCTCTACCTTTCTGCAGTTGTTCCCTACTTCAGACACTATTAATTCAGAGATGTCTTTTTTTACTTCAGAGGTTATTTCTGATCTTAGTTCCTCTGTAAGTTTCTGTATTTGTTTCTTAACTTCAGATGCTGTTAATTCAGAGATTTCAGCTATGTGGTTCCCTTTTTCTTCTATCCTAGTGTCTCTTGCATTTGTTCAGAGTGGGCTCAGGGCCTGAGATTGCATTTTGCTCCTTCTCTTTGTCATTTTGTGTAGTAATGTCCTTTGAGCTTTGGTGCAGAACTTTGGTGAAGTTATGCCATTAGTGCCTACTGAAATTTGGGTCCAGATCTACCAAGTTTATTCTTGTCCAGATGTGCCTGGCTGGATCTGGCTGCTGTGCTGAGCTTCTTCCTGCTGCAGCTCATGGAAGTGAGCCCGCTGTGCTCCTCTGTCAAGATGTTCAGCTCCTGGATTATTGAGGAGGGTCTGACCCCCAGCCTTTCTGTAGGGAATTTTGGTGCATAGCTCCACAGCAGATGCTGGGACTGGGTTCTGGCCAGGGAAGAAGTTCCTGTGGTGCAGGGCGGCAGGCTGAGAGTATCTACCTGTACGCCCACCGGTCTCTAGTATAAATTCCTAAATTCAAGGTGTAGAGTGTTTTCATATCTGCCAGGGCATCTATTTTAATACTAAAGTTGGAGGGTTTAATTGGATTATACAGCTGAAAGTTTCAATAATCATGAAAAGATGCAAGTTTTTGATCAGTTGTCGTGATTCACATGGGTATAGAAATTGCTTGACAGTTTGAACAAAGCTTTCAAAAAATGAGCGAATAGCAGCCAGATTGTTGGAATTTTTTTCTTTTTTTGGTGAATCTTTTTGTCATCAAACCATAGGCAATTTTGCAGGAAACCAAACCCCTTGAGTGTCATTATTGTTCTAAAAATCTCTATACCATGTATGTCACTTCTCTGTAGCCTTTAGATTCTGCTAATTCTAGTGATAAAGTCCTTTTATTAGGCTTTTAGTTCAAATGGTGAGGTGTCACGATAAATATATTTTTGAGTATTCCTATTGATGCATACAGAATGTCTTCCATGTATTTCATTATTAGTGTATTTTAAAACATTTCATGATATACCAACTGTCAGGAACAGTTTCCACCACTAAATTGCAGTATTGCATTCTGTCCAGTCGGTCTCACCCCTGCTAGATCTTAATGACGTTTTCTGACCTACTTCTAACGTTGGATCATCCAGGTGCACATGGCCATTTTGCAGCATTTTGGCCAGTCAAACGTTCCTTTCCATTGCTGCTCTCTTCTTTATCTAGGTCGGGGTCTTCACTCTGCCTCCCTGCCTGTCATACCTTGCTCCGTTCACCATCACAGCTTGGCTCACATCATCCAAGTCGCCCTGGTAGCTGAGCCGCCTGATGACTCATAGTTGTAGAGGCAGATTTTCCTGAGACACTGTGCTGAGTCGGGCTAAGTTTACCACAAAAGTCAAAAGTGAACATTTAATAAGATAGGTTATAAATGCACAAAAATGTAACATGGAGCATGATGTGGGTAAAACTCAGATGCTGACACTTAGACACATGTGCATACATGTTGCTGTTTGCCCTACCACGTGGGTGAACACAGAGATTGCTTCCTGTATTCCTCCAGTGCGGCAACTGAGATGTATAGGCAGCTGCAATCTGCTCAAGCAATATTATCATTGGAAAAGCACGGCACAGGTGTGTTTACCTACTCATGCCGCCCCTTATGATAATGTCAGGCTGGCCAGAAACCAATGGGGCGCATCTCCCTCGACAAGATGAAGCTTGGATGTAGAAATGCATAGAAGAAAGAGTATTCCAAGATCCATGATAAAGAGCCACCTGTGGGTGTCTTGCCCTTAGAGTTCCAGCCTCAAGCGGAGACAACTGATTTTGGTTGTTTAGGCAGCCTGCTCTGCGGTGCTTTCTTGTGATGGTCCTTGAAAACTCACTTAGCATTTTGAAAATAATGTTTTCAGCAGTGTGTTAACTGTCTAGGCTTTGAACCAAATTATTGTATCAGTTTAGCATGTGAGATATATCCAAGAAAAAACCTGATAGAAAAATCAAGAAAATGTCAGTCAGCTTTGAGGGTTGTTGCATTTTTGTTTCTTTGTAATCTTTAAACATTTTCCAAATTTTCTGTAATGATCATGAAGCAGTCTTCAAAATAAGGAGAGAAGCATTTAAAATCATGCAAAGGTCTTGGTGTGTTTATCAGGTCACCTAAGAGGTGGCCTAAATGGTTAGAAAGGTGAGGTTTCCATGCAATGGAGCCTCTGGTGGTCCTTATCTACTTGGATTTAGCTAGAATTGTTCTGTGAGAAATGCTTGTTCTCAAAATGATGATTTGTCTGGATTAGACAACTCCATTTTTTTCTCTTTTGGCTTTTTATTGCAGTGACAATGGAGGTATTGTTCGGAGATAGGGACAGTTCAGACTTCTATTTCTGCCCCTGCCAGTATTATGCAGAAGTGCTTTCTTTCCATACTACCTCTTATTGTATTTCATTAAAACTGGTTTAGAAATGCAAGGCATATAATTAGATTGAGAAATATGCTATCGATTTAGCTCTCCATTATGATGTTATCACATGCACAAAAAGAAGTCATTTGGTAAAGTTGTTATGATTAAAACCACAAAAGAGATCTATTACTTCAGATTTCATTTTCAGGGCCTGGTGTAGTGTAAAATATGGAAGAGAGGGGTTAATCTCTTTTTATTAGCGCCCCATATGTTATGGCTCCATAAATGCCTGTAGGCTAATAATTCCAATGGACAATTTTGGAGACAAAAGGTTTTTTTTTTTTTTTTTTTTTAAGTCATTTGAAATAAAAGTCAATCAACACATAAATACGCTATTTCTAGCTTTTCACTGCACAAGAACTCATGCACCAAATCTCCCCAGGCAGCTTTCTATGGCAAGGAGTCTGGCAAACATGGTGTGTGCCTCTGAGCCAGACAGAAGTGGGGTCAAGTCAGGCCCGGCTGCTGCTCAGGACGGGAGAGGGCACCGCTCAGCACCGGGCTTTCCTAGGTAGTGCAGGCAGCTCCTGCAAAGCTGCGAAGATGCTGGCTCAAGGTTCTGTGAGTAGTGGTTCAGGGGATCTTAGTTTTCCTGATTCCGCAGCTCACGCACTTCCTGTGGCAACACCGTCTTGCCCTTTGCTTGAGTGACTCTGGATGCCTTACCCATTGTTTCTGAGTCTTGGTCTTCTCTTCTGAGAAGCAAGGACAGCACTACTTCCTCATGAGGCAGCTCTGATGACTAATGGATCAAGTGTTTGGCACAGAGGTGACGCCCAGTAAACGCACCACCTTGCCTTTCGTCAGCGAGTTTATCGCCTTGCAGGACACTGGTCTTCCTCACTCTTGCCTAGATATACCAGGAAGAGGATTCTGATGCAGAAGAACATCACTTACTAGAGCAATCTCGGAATTAGCTGTAAGGATTAATTTGTAGCTATGCCTGTAAATTTGGTTTTTATCTGCAATTGAAGTTTTGCATGTTTATTAAGTTCTTAGTCTGTTGCCCTGGGAACATTTTCATATTATGCTATTTAGTTTTTTCCATTTTCTTAATGGGCGGATCAGTGTAGAAACCCAGACTCATGACATAATTTGAGCGGGGATATGAAGGATGAATACAATTTTCACAAACAGAAATGAAGGTACAAGGATCACACGTGCACTAATTTTGGAGTGGACTGATCTAGTTTTTTATGGCAAAATCATCAAATTAGTACAGGAGATGCGGAATGGATTTTGAGCCATGCAGGTCTGGATTCAAGCTTCAGTTCCACACTTGCCTGTGAGGCAGTTCTTGGATTCACCCTCTGAGACCTAGGTTTACAACCATACAACAAAGGGCACTAACATCTAACTCTTACTTGACAGCTGCCTTAAGTACCCCGGGAGAAAGGGTTGTGAAACTGAGTAATCTTGGTCTGAGACTCACACACGTTAGTGAACGAATTTCTTATCAATATCCCAGAGGAGTGTGGAGTGAACTGCATAACTGTGGCTGGACACTGCGTGCAGTGGCTATACCTGCAGACCAAGCAGGGCTAGCTACGGCTGAACCCGGAGGCTCAGGTTAGGTGACTGGATGCATGCTTCTGGGCTTCTCTGCTCTGCTGCTTCGGATTGGCTTCCTCTTCAGGCCAGGTGGCTCACCTCTTGGCTAAGTCATGGAGAATGTGCCCTGCTTTGTTGGGAGGTGCAGGAAGCCAGAAAATCTGTCAAGTGTGTGTAGGTGGGATTGGGCCTCCCTGCCTGGAGCAGAAACTACCCCAGTGCTGAGCAAAACATCGTGTTGAGAAAAACATCCTGTCTGGTTCAGGCCAGCTATCGGTTGCTGGGTAGCCTTGTGTTATGGGATGCAAACTTTGTACAAGTATAAATAAAGGATCATTTGTGTGTGCATGGAGTTAGTCTCGCCCATCGGGCAGACTGGCGACCCCCTAGCCCAGCTTTTCATCTTGTCTGTCTTTCTCATTCCTACCGCTGCATCTCCCTGGAGTTGAACCAGTTCACAGTAAGATCAGCGGATCCCTACGCTGCTTGCCCTCTGATCAAGCTTCGTTGGGTCTCGGGCTCATCCCTGGACCCACCGAGGTGTAGCTCAGTCAGTGGGTAGACTACTCTGTTCTTCATCCTGGACTTCGGGGTGGAATTGGAGCTCAGATAAAGATCTGAGAAGAGTGGCTATAAGTGTTCTGCCGTGTTTCCTAGGAGCCCTGCGGCTTCTGCCTGCCCGAGAGCTGCCATCAGGTGGCAGAGCCTCCCCACTTGTCCTCTGGAAGAGCTGGGGACCCTGTTTCCCTGCAGGCAGCCCTTGCACAAAGAAGGGCAGGAATGGATGCTAAGTACTCTGGCTCCCTGCTCGCAGAGAGTTGTTCTGAGAGGTTCAGTCCATCTCCAGAGCTCCTCTGAGGAGGTGAGCTGCAGCCATCTACCGGGGCTAGGGTCCTGTTCCTATCCCACACAGACTCCCACTACAGATTTGTCTGGGCCATGTCTCCAAAGCCGCTTTCCTCAGAGCTTTTGCGAGCGGGTGCCTGCTTGTGGAGACGCCAACCTAATCGCTTTCTCAAAGAACAGTTGGGTATTTTATTCAGTCAACTATTGCTGCAACTATCACTTTACAGCTCAAAAGACATCGTGAAATCTCAAGCACTTACCCAGCAAATATCTTCGTGTCCCCAACAAGCTGCCTAGGGGTTGCAAAGGCAGGCTGGGGACGCCCTGATGCTGCACGTCTCCTGTGTATTTCCTTTAAAGAAGACAACGTGAAGATTGAGTAAGACTGATTTACTGCAAATCAAGAGCAGGACATCTTTTCCACTGCAGTCCTAGCAGGAGGTAGTGGAGTCCAAAGGTGAGCAGGCAGGTGGGGGGAAGGGTGCAGAAAAGTCCCACGGTCCTTTTCTCCTTTTGACTCCTCTGTCCCTAAAAGCTTCCCCTGAGGGCTCCGCTGCTTGCACGAATGGGAGCAGCAGCAGTGCACAAGCAAACCGCTAGGCCACAGGGAAAAGAGACACACGAGGGAGATTCCACGAGGCAAAGACCCCAAAGTCCCCAAAGGTATCGAGGAAGTGGCATAGGACAAGTAGGTGACATTTATTTACCTCAGCTCTGTGCTAGGAAAGGCACTGAGCTGTGTATTGAACTATTATTTATTGAGATTCTTTGCACTGCTCTATTCGGTAGAGCAATCCGAGCTGTAACAAGCCAATGCTGGCAGTTTGGGTGGTCGGGGAGGGGATGTTTGCCTCCACAGACAAGCGTTCTGTGGGCAGCAGGGTCCTCCCTGTGGCACTGCACAGCCAGCGCCGCTTCTGATGGCCCCGCCATGCTGGCTCCTACCTTGGAGGAGCAGGGTGACAGGGCAGGCCTGGGCTGTCCTAATGCTGCAGGCTGGGGTGCTGCTCTTCAGGGTGGCGCTTGCTTAGTTGGAGAGTCACACTGCGTCATCAAGCCTCACACCCTTCTCCAGTGTGGACGAGGGTGCTACCTGAGCTGGTGGTCCTGAGGGCCACCTTGCCTGGAGGTGGACCTTAGCGACCTCTGGGCCATGGTGGTGGCAAATGGCCATACTTCCATGTTCTGTGGCTTCCTCAGCAGTGAGGAGGTCCCCGAGGAGTCCCCAGGTAGAGGACTTACAGAGTCTTCGGATGCCTTCCAGAGATGAGTGGGATCTAACACCGACCATGCTGCACCACAGCCGTGCTGGGGTCTGGTGTCTGTGGGGTGCACGCCTGGCCACTGTCCTCCCAGAGGATGTGAGGAGGCCACCCCTGCAAGGTGGCCACTTGGTCTCGAGAGCTGCTTAAGCGCCCTGGAGACAGGAGCATCGGGCTCCTTCTCTGACTCTGCCTGAGCCCCTTTCGTAGCTCTGGACCTTGCTGAATGGCCTGGGCGTAGGTTGCCATCTTCCTCTGAGAGGCTTGGTGCCGGCTGGTGTGGCTATTGGTGACTGGCCTCACATTTTACAAATAGCTTACGTTATTTATATACGCTACTTTACTTAGTACCAGCTCCAGTCCACTACAATCTTTCTCTAAAGATGTGTTTATCTCCCTTTGTGAACTGTGAGCTTTTTCTTGTCCAGGTTAGTGTGGGATTGTCCCTGTGTCCCTGCTGCCTGGCACAGTGCATGGTATGGTACAGCCAGGACTCAGTGTCTACTGAATGAATCCATGCATACAAAGCAAAGTGTGTGTCATATGTCCCTGTCACAACTGAGAGGAAAGCCAGCACGGGAAGCAGACATGACGGTCACCATCGCATGCGTTCAGTAGGCAGAGGGCAGTGCTGACCTCTGCTCATAGCTGAAGGGCGGCCACCCTCTTCCTCCTGGCCTGCTTGTCCTCGACAGTGGAGGCGTTACCCGTTGGTGTGTCTGAGCTCCACTCCCCTCACCCTGTCTCCCGCCTCCCTCCTTTGCCCTCTGACCTGGGATTGTCAGCACAGTACCTGTTGTTGTGTGCCCCTCTCATTGTACCTACTTATAGGGCACAGCGTGACAACTCAGTGTGAACTCGTGTGTTACATTCAAGTCAGGCATTTAGCGTTTCCAAACCTCTCTGCCCTGCTTTTGTGTTGGGAGTCTATGACGCACTCTCTTCTAGCTTCTCAGGAACATGTAAGCTGAAAGCCAGCTAGTCTTCTGTCCTGTGGGACACTAGAACTTATACCCCTTATCCACAGTGTTTTGTTCTTTCTTGCAGTACTGGAGATTGAGCCCAGGACCACCATACCTGAGTTACTTTTTAAAACTCCTTTAAATTTTCATGTTGAGACAATGGTCACCAAGTCGCCCAGGCTAGATGTGAGCTTGTGATCTTCCTGCTTCAGCCTTGGTGGGCCTTAGGGTTGTAGATGTGCGCCACTGAGCTGACTCCTCGCTGTTTTGTGGTCCTGGTTCTCCAGCCTCTCTCAGTCCTTCACTGCGCGCTCCTGGCTTCTGCTCTCTTCTGTGAGATCAGCATTTCTAGCTTTCAGGGGGTGAGCGACAACTTGCAGAGCTGGTTTCCTATTTCTGGCTGCTTGTATCTAGGAACCCACTGGTCAATCTCCCATCCTGCCCTGTTCCTTCTTCTCGCTCTTCCTTCAGGAGCCACTGTTCTGCTATCGACTTCTGGGATGTCAACATTTTAGGTTCTACAGCCGAGAGGACACACGGCGCATGCCTGTAGCTCGTGCAGTGCAATGCTCTCCGGCCCAGCCAGGATTGTTGCAGACGATGTTTTATTCTTTCTATGGCCCAACAGTAGTGTTTGGTTGTGAATAGACACTGCTCTTTCTCTGTCCGCTCATCGCCTGATGGGCAGGCAGGGGGCTGTCTCTGCTTCTTGGCCATCGAGGCCAGAGAGCTATAGCAAGCAGGAGCATGGCTGTCTCCTTGGCACGCGGCTGTCATTTCCTTTGGGGATGTCCCAGGAGCAGGACTGCAGGGCCATTTAATAATTTTTAATTACTTGAAGAGCCTCCACAGCATTTTCTGGGAAGGCCATGTCAATTTGCATTCCTACCCCCGGTGCAGCGCGCCTTTCCTCCTCATCCTGGTAGGCACGTGACCTCTTTGCTGTTTTTGGCCGCAGACCGGGACTAGAGATAAGCAGCACTCTGGACGGGGGTGGTAGCTCCCTATGGCCTTAGTTGTGTTTCCCTAATGTCTATTAATGTGGAGCCGTTTTTCAAAGGCCTTTTGGCCATCTGCTTGTCTTTTTATTTATTTATTTATTTACATAATTATTTACTTTTAAGAAATGCCCAGTTAAGCCAATTTCCCAAATATTAATTGTTTTTATTTTTCTAATGAGTTCTTATATATGATAGATATTATCCTTTGCAGATATACATATTTTTCAGGTGCAATTTATCTTACAAAAACTTGAGTATTTTCTCCTGTTCAATAGCTTGTCTCTCTGTCAATTATTTTCTTGCTTTGGAGAAGTTGTTAGCTTCATGCAGTATAGTTTTCCTGTTTCCACTTTTACAGTTCCAGTTTCTTCCTAGTGTCCAAATCAAAGTCTCTCTGAGGCTCAAGGCTAATTATGAAGCTTTGAAAAACTCAGCAGTAAGTTACACGATCCAAAGATGGATTAGCTCAGAAAGAGAGAAACAGAGGACTAAAAAAGCAGAGACCAAAGTAAGGCTGAAATCCAGCAGGGCTGGCATCAAATCCCGTCGGCCACGTTTGTATCTGTGCCACATGGTGGAGCAACGCGAGGTCCCGATGTCGGGGGCCCATCCTTATGCCCCTGATGGCGTCCCTCAGCTCTGCCCAGCTGCAGTGTCAGGTCATGCCCACGGCTTTACATCCTGTCCCTTCAGGGCCTCTTTTTTCCCCTCACAGTATGATTATACATAGTGTATTTTACTTTATTTATTTTTTTAGTGTATTTTATTTTTAAAGAAAAATTAAAATGGCAAAAAAATGAGGTATGATAGCATGGTTTGTTTAAATAATCATTTTTGAAGCACTTTTCTATACACTTACTTAATTTTTAGTTTATTTTTCATATTTATTATGCTGGTACCTTATTTTGTGCACATTTCTCTTAGGTTCTCAATGAGAGTCTGTGAAAATTAGTTGTTTAAATAAGTATAGTTATTTCTTAAGGGTATAATATACTGCTATTTCATGCTGCAGAAAAGCTTATGAAAGTTTTGAATTATTGTCAAATTGGCAAAAGATTAAAACAAAAATATGGAGCGCTTCATGAATTTGCGTGTGATCCTTGCACAGGGGCCATGCCAATCTCTGCATCCTTCCAGTGTTAGTACATGTGCTACTGAAGTGAGCACTGGGTCCCCTTGCGTGGCCGCCCAGGGATTCCTTTGAAATCTAGGCGGAAGCCTTCATGGCTCCACAACGTTCGCATTCTGCATGCATCACACGGGTAGGACCGAGGCCATTTGTCAGTAGCAGTGGAACTCAGACCCTCTTGGACCACGGCTGCAGCAGCGCCTTAGTGTCTGGGTGCCTTGCCAGTGGAGATAAATTCTGAGGAACAACATTGGTAGGTCGCCACTCTTGAGCAGAGGGCCTAGGAGTCCTCTTTTCAAATGAAAGATTTCCCTGTCTTGCACCATGAGCCTGAGATGGGTGGGTGCTTACTGCTTCTGAGATGCTCTCCAGGCGCCCTTCCTCATGGCCCTGTACAAAAGTGCTTGGCTTCTTTCTTTCTTTCTTTCTTTTTTTCTTTCTTTCTTTCTTTCTTTCTTTCTTCCTTTCTCTCTCTCTCTCTCTCTCCCTCTCTCCCTCCCTCCCCCTCCCTCCCTCTCTCCCTCCCTTCCTCCCTCCCTCCTTCCCTTCCTTCCTTCCCTTCCTCCCTATCTCTCTCTTTCTCTTCTTTCTTTTATATTTTAAGGAAGGGTCTACAAGGTGTTCAGGGTCTTACTACTAGATCAGACTCAGTGATCTGCCTGTTCACAGCCTCCCAGGAGCTGGGATTACAGGTGTGTGCCATCACACCCAGCCTCAATTGCCATCTCAGCGCACCCCGGAGTTGGGACTGGCCTGGCAGGCCTAGAAATTGAACTCTCGGCCCCTGTACCTGCTTACAGGTGCTTTAATCCACTGAACTATTTGACTGACCCTTGGGCTTCTTTTTAGTGGTGATATTCTACAGGAATCACACTTTGGTTTCAACTTTACATGTGATTCCTCTGGGCCAAAACTTAAATCTTTAAAATTTTTGGCTATGTTTTCCCCCAGTTTGTCCACAAATTTGATCAATAACAGTCAGCAGTACCTAAGTCAAGGCCTGAATATCAGTGTATTTGTTAGTGTTCTCCAGAAAAATAGAATCAATGTTTCATATATATAAAATCCCACAGGGGGATTTATTAGGTAGCTCACAGAATCGGAGGTGGAAAAGTCAGGGTGGCCATCTGCACACTGTAGAGCTACATGGTCCAGTAAATCTCAGCACAGGAAGATTGAAGCTCCCTTGAGAGTGCTGGTGTGAGTTTGTACGAGGATAAGGAAACTGCGGACTGACGTCCACAGAGGACAGTAGCAGCCAAAGCACACTAGTGTAGGCAGAGTGGATGTCCACAAACAGAACTACAAGGACGCAGCAGACTTCCTCCTCCCTTACGTTTCATTCTGCTTGGGGTGCAAGCCTGTGGATAGTGCTGCCCACAACCAGTGCAGGGGCTGCCCCTCAGTTTGCTGGCCTGGGGTCCAGTGACCTTTGGGAACACCTGCAGACACACCCAGAAGGGTGTTTTACTAATCCCCCAGGAATTCCCTAATATAGCCAAGTTGGCATATTGTAACTATGCTGGGTTCCTTAAAATTTATCCCACCAGACCCATTAGTTATCTCCCTTATTTTCAGTCTCCCATAAAGTCTTAGATATGCACAAGATGTAGACAAGTTCTTATTTTTTTTTAAATTTTATTCATTTTAATGAGAGATATAATAATAGCATAGTTTTAAAACAGGTTAGTAGGACAGTTACAATAATTAATACAATGTATATTGTGTCTGCATAGTAGTGATTAGAGTACAAGATGCGGACATATCCTTTCTAAACACTATTAGCACAAATATTTCTTCTCAATGAACTAAAAGAAAGTGTATATATATATATATATATATATATATATATATATTTCATAATAGTCCATAAAAGTAGTGGGTTATTAGCAGAACTGGCCATGTTGGAAGCTGTTAACTTGAGCTTTTTACAGCTTAGCATATTAATATGGTTTTACTTTTTATACTTTGTGGTTAAACTTTTCTGCTGGATGGTTAAGACAAAGTTAAAGCAAGACCTGTGTAACAAAAAATGTAACTTTTGTATCTGACAAGGTCAGTCAACTGCCCTCAGGATTTACACTGAAACCATGTATAGCATTTTGTAGATCTTTAGTCAGTGTCAGTCATCTGGATGAGTCATGGCCTTTGCTTGACCAGTTTGCTCTCTGTGAAAGCCTGAGAGAATGTTTTCTTTCTAGGTGGCTCTCCTCAGGCACACTATACATCCTTGACCCCTTTCCTCTGTAGCCCCATAATATCCTTGAACAGAAAACTTGGTTCTCTTACATCCTGAGTCCTCACTGACCTAGAGGGCCTAAGGTCAAAATATTGGCTATCCTTGTAGCCCTTTTTATTTATTTATTTATGTTTTACCAGAACACAACACACATCTGGTCTTGAGACCAGATGCCACTGGAGCCCGTCATTCCAACTGAAACCTCCTGGGCCTGGCCTTTCCTGACTTCATGCCTATTCCCAAAGGCTGTTACCCTTTTCTATGTTGCCCAGTGCAAGTGTTAGTCATAAAAGGGAGGTGAAAGAGCACTGAGAAGATCTGGGGACTGGAGAAGCGAAACAGAGACCAAGGGCACATCTGTAGGTCTAGCTGGCTGTAACTGCAGTAGCCATCTAATATGACGGTACAGAGCAGGCGCATCTGTGGTTTGCATGGGAGGCTGCAGCTGAGTCCTTCTTCCGGCATCTTATGGAAGTCAGTGAACCTTGTTCTCCAATCTCCTCTTTCCTTTTCTTGCTTTCTGCCTCTCATTCCCTCTCCCCCCATGTATCTAGCCACTAATTGGTACAAGTGACCTGGAGTATTTATCTTTTGTTATCTATCATAAATTCACAAATTTTGGCTACAAGGTAGGAGGTTTAGCTTTTTAGAATGTATCAGCTTTAAAAGATAACCACAGCAATCATTTCATTTGTTGGCATAAAGAAACATTTTATATGTAGTAAAAATACCAAATGTGATTAAAAAAAAAAAACACAGTGAATGTTCAGATCAAATATTTAAACATTACCTGTGAAAGACAGATCCCATGATCCTATCTTTTAAAGGGTAAAAGGCAGATTGCTGCAAATCTCCCTCAAAATGCTCCCCCTCCCTCCCTCCCTCCCTCCCTTCCTCCCTCCCAGCACAGTTACCTCATGTTCTTGACACTTTCTGAAGCAGTTCCACAAGACACTTCTTTTATGAGTGTCTTTCTGTGGCTGCCCCAATGTCTTGAGTTTATTCAGATTTCTGTCAAATCAAACCATGACAATGTGTCCTCACCCACCCTATAGACTAGAGCAGGCTCTGTTCTAACGTCCTCAAAATGAGCATGAAAGAAAATGTTTCAGATCTGCTCCAGACATCAAGGCAGCCAGGACAGCACAACTAAGAATACCTAGAAAAGAGAACTTCTAAAACTGCTTCTGAAAGTGGTAACAATGGTGGGTAAATGTGCTTGAAATTGTGTGTGTGTGTGTGCATATGGGTATTTTGAAGGGGGTGTGTCTTTCACTGCAGTAATTTTTAAAAGTAATTTAAGTATTCACTGTGTATTTTGATCATTACTCATATTTGTTATAAAAGAGAGATTCAACTGGTTTTATAAAGATAGAGCATTGCTGGCAAGTTAATGTTTTGAGAAATCCAGACAAGCATCGGACCTGAAGTTTTACGGAAAGTGGTGCTTTGAAAGAGGGTGTCATTTACTTCTGCAGGTGGTGAGTACAGTGACTCCGTTTCCAACGGAGCTTCTGCTTCTGAGAGATGTGGAAACGTCTCTAAATGTCGACTGCTTTATTTTCCTTGTCTATCTCCTGGTTATCTTTCCTCGTGGCAGAGAAGCCCCTGTCTGGCTGAGGAAGGATTTTGGGTTGGTTCCAGAATCTGGCTGCAGTACATTTGCTATTTGATATCTGAGATGGGTACAACATGTTCACGGTGAATTTTCCAACTGAAAACAGGAGAGTTCACATAAAGTCAATTAATTCACAGAGTGAATGGATTGGAGCCCAGAATCTCATGTCTTGTGGAGCCCTTTTCATTCACTTGCCAAAAGACAACTGTGTGTGGATGCACAGCTAGCTGATACGCACTGCAGGTCCACCTCAGGCACCCGGACATGGCTGACCCGAAGGAAGTGGGCGCGGTCTGCATGGATTCCTGGTGTCTTTCCCCATAATTCCTCCAGGTAATTACACCTGTTTAACGTGTGAGATGTTCTCTGCCTCATTTTCCCTCTTGGTTCCAATTCCCTTCCACCTACCCTGTCTTTTTCCTTCAAATGCTTCCCCCCGACCTCTGACTTTCCATATTTGACTCCTTTATCTTGCCCGTCTCCCCTTCCTGAGGTCCCTTCGTTTCTGTCCTTTTTCATCCCTCCTCACTTTACAGTCCCTGAAATGCTCTCCTGTGGACTGCGGGTCCTCTTAGCCCCTCCCGGCCCTGGGTCCCTGTGTGCTGTGACCCAGGGTGTCTGCGCATGAGTGCTGTTGAGGTCCTGGCCTTGCACGTAGGGCCGTTTGTGGCTTGTGTGTTTGGTTTGCTTTGTGTGCTAACTCCTTCCCAGCCCTGTTCGGTGTGTTAGTCCTGGCTTGAGCCTCAGCCTGCGTGGCTACTGATTCCACCTCTCTTTTGGGGCTTCATGCTTTATTTGACTGTTGTACACTCAGATACAATCACAAAGGAGAGTCATATTTTGAAAGCCAAGTGACCAAGATTCTCAGTATCTGCTTTGATCCCAAGTATCACGGGCTCCCAGCAGGCCCTGGGCAGTGTCCTCCCACGACAATGTGCAACTCTGGTCCCTTTTGTGCACTGTGGCAGGGCTGCCTCTGCTTTTGTTCATATCCTCTGGACAGTTGCTCCTGGCCCATGGGACTCTTGCAGTCACCCAGCAGAGCGCCTGCTGCCTGCGGCCTCAGCCGTGCCTGCCTTCCTCCTGCCTGTCACCTCACTTTATTCCTGCAGCCCTGCGTGGTCCCCTCCTTTAGGAGTAAAATGTCCAGCACTTCAGCAGGGGAGAATAGCGCCCCCTTGCTTCTGGCAACCCTGCTTTTCCTGGCTTTCCACGGGGTCACTGCTGGGTCCCAGTTTGCAGCTGCTTCTCTTCAGTGGCCTTGCTCCCGTCTCCCGTGGCTCCTTGGGATGCTGGAGCCAGTGCTCATAGTGGGGCCCTTTTCTCACTCTACCTTGCCTTGATCTTATCCAGTCCTATTGTTCCCTAACCCATCTCCAAGGTAATGGTGCCCACTATCAATTTTCTCAGGAGTTCTTTGCTTTCTGGGTACTTAACGTTAAAGGACCTGAATCCCTAGATTATAAAATTAATGTCTTCCTCAGTGCTGTTGTGAACTCTCAGTGATGTCGTGTTGCCAAACTTTCCTGCAAAGCACAAGGCACGCGATAGCCATGGCAAACACTTACCAGGAACAAGCTGACGTTTAAGAGCCCCTTGGAGCATTGCACAGCCTTGCTGACGGACTCCTGCAGTGTCCCGTTGGCAGAGATGACTACCGCCCCACTCACGGGGAAGGTGACTGACGCTAAGAAGCAGTGTGCTCATCTCGGCGCCAGTTTACAGGAGAAAGAGACTTCCTTCATCAGGTTTCCATAAAGAAACTTATTAGAAGAACTGTCAATGTGCAAGTCATGTTCAGAGGGTCCTTCGCAAAAATGCCACCTGAGTCAACACCAGAGCATTGGCTGAGAGGTCCCGCTAGCTGCTGTCCTGTTGCACAAGGACTCCCTCCTTGAGGGAGTGCGTTCCTCTGGCCTGCTTCTCTGGCTTGTGAGCAAAACCGTGGCCTATGCTGCTGATTTTGGGATCCAGTCTGCCATGCTTTGTCTACCATGGGGACTTCAAAAGCAGTATCTGGAGTCCGTGGCTTCCATGCTGGGAGTTAGGCTCTTCCCCTGACAGTATGTGTAAGATGGAGAATGCTCCAAACATGGAAAGGGGTTTAGGCCACAAGCAATTAAGAGGAGTATAGCTCAGTGTCTGCTCTACACAACTTGGCCAGTGTCGCAATGCTGAGCTGTCCGGGGAGGGCTGGGTGAGACCAGGAACAAAATGCTGTTTTGTGTTGCCTGCAAGGTGACAAGTGGGAGATAGGAGGAAAAATATTTAAGCAAAATCATAGAACACGAAAAATTCAAATGGTGGAATGTGCCTCAGCAGTGATTTGACTGGAACTGCTTATAGACCGCCCACCCTGTGGCTTTAGATCAACTTCCATTATTAATCCCCATTGTGACCAGCTTTGCTCCTGCACTCTGGTTGGTGCTAGGTGAATGCTGCCTCTAGAGTTTCTGGCGTGGCATCTCCCCCAGATGTTTGAGTTTCAGCTCTGTGGTTCGTGTGTGTGTGTGTGTGTGTGTGTGTGTGGTGCCAGGGGTCGAACGTGGGACCTTGCCCTTGCCAGGCAACTTGTCACTGTGCTATCTCCCCCGCCCTTGGCTCTGGGTTGTCATTGGCTTGTGTTACTGTTTTCTAGTAGATGACATGCTGATCCAGCCACCCAGGCTTCTGGGGTTGGGTCAGAGCACAGTGAGGACAGAGCTGAGAGGGAACTCAAGGGGCCTAGTCCACAGGAGCACCAGGGGCTTCTCCCCTTCCCCAGCCCTGCAGGAGGCACACTCCAGAAGACAGAGCTTGGGTTCACACAGGGTGGGTGCCCGTCGCCTGTCTGCCAGGCCTCGAGAGTCCAGACTCCTGGTGTTGGACAGAGAAGACTAAGAGCTCACCTCAGGGATGTTTAAGCTTCGGGCTTCACCTGCTCTTTTTCATTCCTAGAAGCTTGCAACTCAGCATTAGGCTGTGTATTTGTGCTTGTTCTGTTTTCTCAGTAGGACAATTCACCACCATAAGTTTCCTCTGAGGCCTGATTTCTTTAGGGTAAAACTTCAGGAGGCGCTGATAACTGTCATAAATAAATATGCACCAAAGGCAGGAGCACAAAACTCCTACATGTTTTGTTATTCTGCATCTGTGTATTTGTTTGATTACAGATGTTTAATTTCTTCTTTAATTTTATCTATCACACATTGGTTGTTCAGGAATGTCTTATTTGATTTCCATGTGTGTATGGAGTTTGTGAAATTTCTCTTTTTTTAATTGTCTTTTTGAGATAGAGTCGCCCTATGCAGTTCAGGTTGGCCTTCAACTCCCTTTTGTAGCCCAGGCTGGTCTCGAACTCACACTGCTCCTCCTGCCTCCGCATCCTAAGGGCTGGGGTTACAGGTGTGCTCTCTTTTTTTGAAATTTTTTTTGTCAATAATTTCCAATTTCATTGTCATGCAGTTTGATAATATGCATAAGATGATTTTAGTTTTTTGCGTTTAATTAGGCATATTCTTATGTTATTTTTAAAATTTAGACATGGTCTATTTGCTAGTATGTGGTCTATTTTGGAGAACAACCTGTGTATAGCTGAGAAGAACATATATTCTGAGCTTTTGGGTGAAACACTCTGTAAAGGTCTAGTAAGTGTATTTGTTGTACAAGACTGGTTTAGTTCTGCTCTTTCTTTGCTCATTTCTAAATCTATTTGATGTATTTCTTCTTGACAATGGGGTGTTAAGTTCCCGTGTTACAACTGTGTTATTGCTGATTTGATTTTTTATGTCTATTAATTAATATTTATCTTACATAAATTTGTGCTCCTGCATTTGGTGTACATATATTTATAACTGTTGTCTATGTCTTCTGAAGCTTTACCATAATGACCATGTAGTAACCTTCTTGATCTATTTAATCATTTTTCTTTCTTTCTTTTTTTTTTTTTTTCTTGGAATTGCAGTTTTTTAAGAATATTTTTCTGCACTGTTTGTAGGGTTGTTTTGGCAGTAATTAATTTCATACTTTTTGCTATGGGAGTATCTTAGATCTGCATTAATTTTGATAGATAGTTTTGCAGTGTATATGCATCTGTGTTGTAATTTTTGTCTTTCAGGACTTGAAATAATTCACTCCAATATCACTATAACCACCACCTCCATACCATTATCAATCTTCTTTCTTCTTCTTCTTCTTCTTTTTTCTTTGTCTCACTATGCAGCTCTGACTCATATGCCAACATGCCCAGGCTCCATTACTGCCTCAGAGTGTCCAAGAGCAGGGCCAGTGCAACAGGCAGAGCCAGGAGTTGAACCTTGACCCCTGCACTTCCCTAAGCAAGTGCTTAGTCCACTGAGCTATACCACTGGCCCTAATATCTTCTTGACTTGATTGTTTGTGTGTTTGTAGAAGTCTGGCGTAATTCTACTTGGCTTTCCTTTTAGCTGATCTCTTTTATTTCTCTAACACTTTTGAACATTCATTTCTTGTGCTGAATTTCTTGGATCTTAATTATAATATTAAAATAGCAAGATTACCTGTCAAACTGAAAATTGGAAAAAATAGAGTTTATTAATAATGCCAGCCACTGAGCCCTTACTGGGTTACAGATCTTAACTGTCCAGCATCTGAACACTCTTCCGTGATCCTTAGGTCAGAAAGACATCCAGCCTCATTCTTTATTTCATCTCTGCTTAAATACTCCCTTGATTTCCATGGCAACCATGATGGAATGCCATGGTAGTTGACTCAAGAAGTCATGTGATTCTTCTTTGTAATTAATTCTGCTTTTCTCATATCTCTTTTATGTTTGCACCATCTTGATAAGGGTAGGGAAGGAGTGAAGGAGTGAAAGAGTGAGGCCACCCAGACAGGATCATGCAGACTTGACTCAGCCCAGAACCAAGGCTTCTCTTTCTAGGATAACATGAATTCGTTAAGAGCTGCCATCCACTACATTATGTCTGTGTGTAGATTTATTTTGGTTATGACTAATTAGAGTTCTATATGCCTCACTTACTGTGTTATTTTTCCATGCTTTGGAAATTTTCTGCTATTACTTCTGCAGATAGTCATTTTATGTCGCTTGTGTTGACTCCTGATTTTTCACTAACATCTCTCAATCTTACATTGCTTTTCTTTGGATCACCTTGCATCTATGCAATTGTTATTTTTCTGATTTTTTAAAAGAGATCTTTTTCCTAATTTCTAGCTGCAATCCTAGCTTCAAAGTCTCAAAGTCTAAAAGTCTAAAAGACTATCCTCTGTTAGTTTCAAGTTTTGTCAGCGTTCAGTGGAACTTTTAACTTCATTTATATTTCTCTGAACTTTTTTCATGCATTCTAATTTTTTCCTAAATTTTTCTTGCAGTGTTTCCAACACGTTTTATGTTCTTTTATTTTTGTCTACATATTTTTTTTAGAGATGCTGAGCCATTCTTTGATTATGCTTGCCATTTCTGTTTTTACATGAGAAACTACTTCTGGTTTGATTTCTTCTATAGCCTAATGGAGTTATTTCTTTATTTCAGTTGCTATCATTTTAGAAATTTCAGGTGTATAACTTCAAAGTTCTTTTTTTCTTTGTGTCCTGAACTTGTTTTGAGTGGGCGGGAAGCCTGAGATTTCACTTTGCTCCTCTCTTCTGAGATATTATATTTCAAAACCTTTTTATTCTGTTTTCTGTGATGATTCTGGTTAGTTTTGATAATGGGTTGCTATTTCACTAGAATCAAGCCCTCTTTAGAGAAAGTCTGCACTTGGATTATCTTCTGTGTGTAGGGGTTTCATGGTTTGCCTGTCATAGGCTCCTCCCTTCCCAATTAATTGAGAGTAGGATGTTGGTTTTGGCTTGGCTCAGTCCCCAGTCTTTTGTCGCAGGGATATGGTGAAATTATTACCCCAGAGCCTCCCAATATTGTTCTATAAAAGAGAACATCTGATTACAATAGACGTGCCATCCTAGCTACAATGGTACAATTGGCAATATTGATAGCATTGAGCACCATTTAGAAGCTGACAGACTGTGGTAACTATTGACTTTGTATATAGGAGCAAAGTCTATAGTTATATAACAGAACCAGTTGTAAATCAGAAGTTTGCATGCAAAACGTTTCCTCTTGTTAGGGTGGGTTCCTCCAGACAAGCTAGTTGCTACATCCTGGGTGCTTCCTGCACTGGCTGTTTGTCTTGCAGTGTAGGGCTATGGGACACTCACTAGGGTTCCTCTGCACTGAGGCCTCCACAATGGCAGATGGGCGGTGGGGGGAGTTTCTCCCTTCTTGCACAGTTCACTGAGGCTCCCAAGGCTCCCTTGATGGCAGAGGGATGGTGGGCAGGTTTTCTCCCCTCCCACTTGGCTCACTGCATCTCATGGAGGCTCCTGAGATAGTGGAAGTGTGATGGGTGGGATCCACCAGGCTTCATAAAATATAGGATTTGATATTATTCCACACTTACAAAAATGTCAAAGGGCACAAGAACAAACCAGTTTAGAAAAAGTTCAATAAAGTTGGAGCATCTGCATTTCTTATTGCAAGATTTGCATGAAAATTGAAGCAAATGAAAGTTACAAAATGAGATATGGGTATAAAGGGAGGAAGCACATTAATGAACCAGAAGAGAATCCAGAAATAAACTTTCTCATTATTTAACCAAGACTCAAAAACGTCCCTAAAAAGTGGTAGTTGTTTTCATGACTCATGCTGAAGGAGCTAGATATCCACAATGGGAAAAACTTTGATCCTTATATCACAAATGAAAAGTAATTCATTAGACCACAGACAGAAGTGCAATAATTAAAAATTCAAAATGTTCAGAAGAAAATTTCAGATAACATCTTGGCAAATTTGAGGTAGGGAAGGATTTCTTAAGTGGAGTCAAAACACTTATGGTCATAAGAGAATAAAATATACTGGACTTCATCAAAAGTTAAAATACAGAGAAGCCGACCAAACCTTGGCGAAAATGTGGGTGCTCCAATTCTACTGAAAGCCTTACAGAATAAGCGATGAAACTGTGCAACTCACTATGGGCGAAGACCACAGAGCCAAGGCAGTGAGGCTTTCAAAGCCTCTGCTGGATGGCTGGCTAGAAGGAGACAGGTTCCCAGGGGAGCGGTGGTGACCCAGGGGCCGCAGACATGCTGGCCTCACTGTGGAGACTGAACTTCACAGAGCAGAGTTCATGTGCTGTGGTACTGCTCCACAGATAGGAGCTGCTTGTTTGGCAACTAGGAAGCTGTGTTTCCAGCTTTCCTGCTGTGTGGAGTGCCTGCGGTGGCAGCCGAGGCAGGGTATGCAGTTACCTAGGCGGAGAAGTCCCAGAATTGCCTGCACTTGCAGCCTCAGCCCTGAGAATTAGCCAAGCAAATTTCCCAGTCCGGTAGGCCAGGTGCTGGGAGGGACGGCGGGCCTCACCAGAGAAAATCCAGTGGCTGTCACACCCTAAACCCCAGGCTGTGGGGGTGCAGACCAAGGCTCCCAACCTGCAGGCTGAGGGGATGACAAGTCCAGGCTTTCAGCAGATGGTGCCTGACCCTGAGCTGCAGTGGGGCAGAGGAGGGTCACACACGGGCCACGATCTCACACCAGAAGACCCCGCGGGAGCCTATGGCTCGCGATGCCACCTTTAGCTCTGCAGGTCTGATCTGGAGCTCCTAAGGTTTTGGAGGCTTTGAGAGGCCTTTATAGTACTGTGTTTGAAAGGAGAAGGAAATAAACAATAGCTAAACATGGCATTAGGTCCAAGGTAAGCAAAATCAAATTTCTTTAAGTTAAAAGCTTTCTCTGACCATTTGATGTACTACTATGACCATTATTCACGATGGATATGAATCTCATAGGCTATATGGTCCAGACTTACTCTTGCTTGCTTGGAGTGGAGCACCTGTGGACATCTCATCGGTTTCCTGCGATTGCTGATGAGATCTCGTCCCCTCCTTATGCCTTGCTTTCCTGCTTCCATCTGCCCAGGATATGGAAGAGATGTGCCTGTGCCGAGTCCGCCGGTGCTCACTCTGCCTCTCTCTCAAGTGGCTGGGATCTCACAGAGCTGGCTTCAGACTCCAACCTTTCCACCATCCTGCCACAGCTGCACCGCCCTGGGGCTGTTCAACTGCCTGATGCAACCACCCCAGGGACAGCCAGAGGTGGGGACACCCTGGCCCTCACTCCTCCGAGACAGGTGCTGACCTGGCTCCACAGGGTCGGCCGGCTCTGGGATCCAATCTCAGGATCACCCAGCTCGGCCCCCTTGGACCTCTACTCAGACACAGAGGACATGGAGGGCATAGCACTTGGGGACTCTGTGGCTGCTCTTGCTACGACTCTGCCCTTTCTGCCTTCTCTGAGATGCTGAGCAGATCCAGGGCCCACAGAGCCACTGCAGATTACCCAAGGCCCCTCTAAGGTCTGTGCCTACCTTCTACCATGCAGATGGCCGCAGCCTCCTCAGAAGATATAAGCTGAGAGGTGGGACCTGAGTCCAAGGCCTCAGAACCAGAGCAGGAGCCCTGCAGCTCACGCCCTAACCCTTGGCCTCTGTTGTCTCCTGGGCCCAGACCCACGGGGCAGCTGGCAGCCAGCGCTGACGTCACAAAGAGCCTCCCCCTTCCATAGGCGTGCCTCACGGTGTCATGCAGGCTGTCTGCATTTACTCCTTCCCGATATTCCTGCGAGGGCGCCTCACGGCGTGCTCCATCCAACGTCTTCTAAGCGGATCAACCTGGGGGATTTGGTGGCTGTTTTGAGCACTTCATAAAGACGTGCCTTCTCCATTTGGGGTGTGAAGGGAGTCCCCAAGCGCACAACCCGGCATCGCCACACGCTTCTCTGCCAACGTTTCCCCGCAGGACCACTCAGTCCCTGCAGCCTGCTTCTGAAACGCGGCCAAAGTCACTACTGTGTCACATGGAGGTTGGGAACATCCATTTGACTAAAACCTCCGTGCGCAGCACCTCAGCGAGTTGCGTCATAGCACTTTATTGAACTGCCGATAATAATGATCACCGTTCTGATGATGGGGACGAACACGTCCTTTACATCCTTTAGGTGGGAAGCTTCTGCCGTTCACAGCCCTCCGAGGACTCCATGTGTGGCCTTAGTCCCTGTGCTATCTACTTAGAAAAAAATACGTGCGTCTACTTTGACTGGGAAGGCTCCTGCCTGAATGCACTCATCTGGACTTCAGGCACTCGGTCACCTGGACTCTGACAGCGTAAGCTCCACTCCCTGACCCTCCTGGGCGTTCTCAGCCTGTGGCTTCTGGCCAGGAGTCACACAGGCCCCCGCTGGGCCTTGGCCAAGCGCACTCCTTCACACCATGCTGTGGCCCTCATGCGGGCCGTATCATTTCAGTGAAGCATTTTAACCCGAGGCAGGAGGGCCCACTGTTGTAACTTGCTGTCGAATAACCCTTCCTAACGCCCTTCCCTTCCAAACTAGTTGGAAGTTTTTACTGACTCAGGCTGTAGAGTACCTTCCTGGGGCCAGGTAAGCCACGTTTTCTTCGTCTTCTTCATCTTTCATTACCTCGTGTCTGCAGTACAGAACGATTGTTTACACACAAACAGAACGCGCCTCCAGTCTTTTTTCTCCCTGCCCTCCCTCCCCCTTCCCTGTTCACCAGATAATTTGAATTTATTTTGTTTTATTCTCACATCCCCTGGCATAGCTGCAGGGTAGATGCTGTCATCTCCACTGGACAGAGGAGTGTGGATAGAGCCCCCAGCTCCCCTTTCCGGAAGTGACGACAGCCACGGGCGGGGCCAGGGCTTATCACGCACGCACAGGCAGCTCTGTTCTTAAGCCGCCCTGTCTTTGTGGCACTCCGATCGCTGAAGCTGAAGCATGTGCGACTGCTGACCTTTCACCTACGAAACAACAGTTTCATATGGTTTGAACTTCTGATTAAGGACTGTAAGGTTATTTTGCAAGAAAGCCAGGTAGGTAAAGGAGCATGCGCCAAGCCGCTCACACCGCGCTGCTCCCTTCCCCTCAGGGCCGCCCAGACTGGAGCAGTGAGAGCTGGAAGGCAGCACCAGACAGGCTCCTCCTGCCCGGGGGCGGCCGTGCTGAGCTGGTCTGTGCGTTCCGCCTGTTCGACCCTGGGGAGTCTCGCGGGTGGGAATGGTCAGTCCAGTGGTGGACGTGGGAAAAACAGCGGAGCGAAGCTACCTGGAACACGCCTTTCTAGCACCTGTGAAATGCAGATTTTTTTTTTTTTTCCAGAACTGGGATTGAACTCAGGCCCTTGCGCTTGCTGGCAAGTGCTTATTGTACTGAGCCAGCTCCCGGCCTCCTGTGAACTGCAGATCTAGGGGGGCATTTCTGAAGCTTTCAGACGTTGGTTATTCTGGGGCGGACTTCCACTTCCACACGTATCAGGTCCAGTGTGCTCGATGAAGTCACTCTTACGGTGATGCCATTGAATGAAGACAGGAAACCCAAGAGAATTTCTCTATGTGAGGAGAGGAAACGGAAGGCAGCTAGAGGGCAGGCAGCCTTTGCAGCGCCGGGGAGTAAGACAAGAAGGCTGTGTGCATATGTGGCCGTGTGTGTGCATGCGTGCATACGTGTGTGTGCCTGTGGGCACATGGGCAAGTGTGTCACTGTGCAAAAAGCAAGAGCCACGCCTGGCTATTTGTGAGGGCAATGAGGAGAGCAGCAGGAAGCAAGCAATCCAGTCTCCCTGGGCAATAATGGCACCGAAAAGAACGGCCGGACCTAAGGCTGCAGAGGTGGAGAAAGCACGGCCTGGGTGCGGTCAAGCCGGGACCCCCGGGGTCACAAGCCGGGGGCCCCAGGGCCAAGTCAGAACTGTCATCCTCCACGTGAGGCCCTAGGGTCGCACTGCACGGGGCCACCATTTGGGTGTTCCCCCCCTTCTTTCCCTGTGGGCCCGACCGCTGATGGGCAGAGGACCTCAGGGAGCATGGGAGCTCAGGGCACAGGCGGTGCTGTCTGCAGGGCAGGACCTGTCGCAGCCCTTATCATGAGAAGCAGAGGTACGTGTGCCTTTTCTGGGCCATACTGTTTCTGTTTACTTTCCTCCTTGTGGCACCAAGCCAGGCTACACTTGCCATTGAGGTATTGTTACTATTTTATTCTTTTTTTTTTTTTTTTTCTTCACAGTTAAGTGGAGCAGTTGAGCATAGCTGAATCGCTGGGAGCCGCAGTGGAAGAAATCTATTAGTGGCAGGGCCTGAAACAATGCACAAAAGGCCGCTGCGTGTGGTCGCCGTCCGCGCTCCCCACTTCCGCCTCTGGAACAATCACCCTCCGCGCCGGCTAGAGTGTGGTGACTCCCGTCCGAGCAGAGCTGCAGTTTAGGCCTTTATTCACTGGCAGGAACGCTAGCTGTGGGAGGCATTCAAATCACACTTTGATTTAAACAAACACAGCTGGATTGCAGCCTCTTAATATAGCAATTCTGTAATGAAAAATAACAACATGGTATTTATCTCTTTCCTTTTGTGTGGCTCTCAATTTGCTAAAATTAGGCAGACTTCAATCCCATACAAAATTGACATGTTTTCATGACCAGAGCTCATCGCAACTAACTGCAAAATTATAATGGGGACGTAATTACAGGAGGGCATGTGGAATACACATCTTTTTGCTGCTGTAAGCTATATGGGGTTATGCAATTATGTTGTAATAACATCATTTATCTTGACGGAATCAGATGGCTGACTTCATTTATTTAACTTGAGCACTCCAATTATGTGCTACGTCAGTTTAACGTAAATATCTTGCCCGAAGAACACCGTGTAATAATATGGTGACAGCAGCAATAGGCGCAGCGCACGCCTGCGTAGTGCTCTCTGCAGCACAGCCTCTTCTCAGCTGGGATCTTCCTGAGTCTCAGGACAGTCCTGGGAGCCGGACTGCAATTCTGCCCAATCCACAGAAGGGAAAACCAAGTCTGGAGAAGCAGAGGCCCCTCAGAAGGTACATGGCACGCCATGAGGTAAGGACCTGAATCAGGCTCTGTTGCTCTTACTGGAGGAACCGCAAGTGTAAAGGCAAGCGAGCGACAGGTAGCAGGAAGCAGGGAGCCAGATCTTCCTCTAAGGGAGGGGAGAGGAAAGGAAAGGAGATGGCTGCGTTCTGGGCCCGTGCCAGCTCCCCAGGAGGATGGCGAGCCCGCACAGTGCAAGCCTGCACAGTAAAAACACACTCAAAGTGCTTGAACATCCAGGACAGCAAAATAGCCAGGCTCGCAGGGTGTAGGGAGGCGTGGCTCTGCCCTGAGTGGTGACACTGGCTTTGGACACAGGGCCGCTCTGCCCTCCCTTCTTCCCTGCATCGCACAACAGGGACATCTTCTAAGGCAGTGGCTCTCAACCTTTCTAAGGCCGTGACCCCGCAATACAGTTCGTCATGTTGCGGTGACCCCAAACCAAAACAATAATTTTGGTGGCTACTTCAAAACTGTCATTTTGCTACGGTTATGATTTGGAATGGCTTTCGGCGACCCCTGTGTTTTGGTCGTTCGAGCCCCACCGGGGTCGTGACCCACAGGTTGAGAACCACTGTTCTAAGGTGATTGCCACTGGGGACAGTGGGAACCCACTGGACAGGTTAAATTAATTGTTCAGTTACACTTTTTTTTGAAAAAAGTCAGAGGCAGTAATGCAGCTTGAGCAGGGTTGTTTTAAGAACTCAGTGAAACACCGTGACATTCTGGGACGCAGCGCCCACCGCCGAGGCTGCGGGAGAAGAGCAGCATGCCCACTTCACGCAGAGCAAACCTGGTGCCTGTGCCGCCTACAGCCGCCCACCTCCCCACGCCAGCACCAGGGCTGAGGTGGGCGTGCTTGGCTTCCTAGTCACAGCCTCTCGTCCCTGATATGCTCTCCTGGCATCTCCTTTGGTTGCTCACTGTCACCTGGGTCACTTTAGCTCCTTTTCTGCAAAATCCTTTGTTCGATGCCCAGAAGTGCAGAAAACACTGGCCTTTCCTCTGACCTAAAATCTGGGGGGGAAGCTGCGGCGGCGGGGGGGGGGGGCAGACATGGACTAGGATGCTGCGAGAGCCTGGAGAGAAGGAGAGCGGGCCCACCCTCCGGTGTCCTGTTCCTGGTTGCTGCGTCCTCATCCTGAAACGCTCTTCAGTCTGACTCCCTGAGGAGGCCCGAAGCACTTAGTCTCCCTGGGAGAGAAGAAAACGTGGAGACAAGACAGGTGCTATTTCTCTCCTTCTGGGCACCGTTAGGACCTGCTCCAAAGCTGCCACCTCGCTCAAACTAGGGCCAGCGGTTCGCAGGGGAAATGAGATTGAAAGGTTCGTCAAGGAGGCACAGATCGGTCCTGGGCCCAGCTTCCCAGAGGTTTGGGGGGCTTAATTTTCAAGTTCTGTTTCCTGTTTAGTCAAGTATGGGGGAAGGGGGTGAGTCCTGCTTGGGTGCCTGTGATATACAAAATATGCTTCTCATGAGCTTTAGAACTCTCCCACTGGAGGAGCCACAGATTGTGCAGCTCTGTGGCATGCTCAAGGTTAAGTTGCCTAACAAGCAGCTTTGCCGCAGGCAGGTTTCCCGGCATCTCCTGTCATTTGCATGATCAGAGGGGGCTAGGTGTTTTCCAGGGGGTCATAGAGGTTCAGAGAGGTGAAAAGACCTAGCTGGGCAGGAAGAGGATGCTTACAGCCAAAGTGTTCTTTTTATTCCTTCTCTTCTTCTTTCCTTGGCTATCCTTTCATATATTTAATTGGCTGTAATTTGAGTAAAAATATGACAAGCTATACTTAAGCTGTGTCAGGTGCCAGGGCCAGGAAAGGGACTCCCACCCCCAGAGCAGCCACAGGGAGACAGGCACCCTCATGAGACAGGGCTGGATCTCCCTGCGCAGGAGCGTGTCACCTCGTGGACAGTTCCTCTGAATTTCATCATCCTGGGGCTTTGTAGTTTCGGTGGCAGGATATGTTACATAATTTTATAACTACAATGTGTATAACTGTCAAATTTTACAATTTCATACAATTTTAAGACTTACAGAAATGATTTCTCCCTGAAGGGTGGGCGTTTCCATAGGGGCATGGGCGTTCACCGGGTCCCAGGATGGCAGTGTGGCTGAGCGTGGGAGCCACACTGTATGCCAGAGTCCTCTCACCTCTTCTCCCTGGCTTCCTTCCTAATGCAGAGCCGGGCCCTCAGTCTTGGTCACTCTGCAGGAATTATTGTCACTGCCATTTCTCAAGTCTTGTACCCTGCTGCTTCAAGCAGAGGCCAGTTTCTGTGGCAAGCTGTCTCCTTTCCATGGTTCTGTGGCCAGGCTTCCGTGGCTGGCTCCCAGGCTGGCCGCACGCACTGTGGGGCAGGGATTCACAGAGACCAGGAACTTCCCCCGGAGCTTTCCAGAGGCGCTGCCGAGCTAACTTCCTGGGACGCCCAGTAAGACCAGATTCTCCCACAGGTTCCTGGGGCGTGGGCTGGGCTCCTTGGGAACGCGGGCTCCCGTAGGAGGTGAAGAGGCCAACGTCTTCTCTTACTGACCCCATTCTCAGGGACTGGGAAACCCGCTGCCCAGCGCTCGCGCACCTCCCAGCCCCGGCTCCAAGAAGCTCTGCTCTCCTCAGGACCTGGCATTCAGCGCCACAGGTGCACTGTGCTTTCAGGACGGTGGGACAGTCATCTGCTATTGCATATGGAGCCCTCAAGTGGGGCACCCCGTCGGTCTGGGGGTGTATGGGGGCCTTCCAGCAGCCTCTCTGCTCGCAGGCTGTGAGGTCTTTCCTGGAGCGGGGGCTGGGCAGCAACTGAACGCAGTGCTGTGCTCACAGAGCCACGTTTGTGTGGAAGAATGTTCTGAAAGATGGCAGCAGGCCGGGCTTGGCCCCCTTCACGGATATCATCTTTAGTTTTACTTCATGGAAGACAATCATGAGCATTGGTTGTCAACGCAGTTTAAGTTTCTTAGTACAAAGCAAAATTTGAAACTCGTGGGTGCTCCAGTGTGAGCCCGATGTGTCCCAGACCTTGAAGGCTTCCCTGAGGAGGTCTGTGTTGGGCCTCATGGGACCTTTGGCACCATCGGGTCAGGGTACTGACCTCTGCAGAGCAGTAGCTCTCGGCAAAGCCAGTTTTCTCACACGTGCCCATGGTACCACCAGCTGACCCAAGGCCGACCCCGGGGGCCTAGTCAGGCAGACAGGGAAGGCTCAGGACACCGTTTCAGACACCACGGCAAGTGAGTCTTCAAGGCCCGGCTGCATACCAAGACTCAGAGTGACACCCATAGGGCTATCAGAGCTCTTCCTGTAGCAGCAAATGCCACTTCAGGGTAGACTAAATGTGGGTGCGGGTGTGACGGTCTCTGCGTCACTAAGTCAGGCATTAGAGTATTTTCAAAAATGCAAGACAAAGCCACTTTTCTCAGAAGTGTTTTTGAAATCAGATTTTGCACAAAATATTTAAGTGCATTTCTATATTATTATTATGTGCAAGTGAATGAGGACGAGCAAACCCAACATTACGCCTTTTCGGACTCTGAAATGGCCCCTCGGGACATATAGCAGATGAGGCGAATGGGTCCGTGGACCACATCAGCGTTTGAGGGGTGCTGACTCTGAAACTGAACCCCTTGGAGAACTGCTGAGGAGCAGCACACCTCAGAGACGGATGTGGAGAGGGCGCGGTGGGGAGAGCACCGCAGAGGGGCCGAGGGGCATGGGCAGGCGCGGTGGGCACACAGGTCAGAGGACGGGGCCTGCGTGGTCAGGTCAGGAGGGGCCCGAGGATGCCCTGCTGGCAACGCGCTGCCTGCCGTGAAGATTCTCCGCAAAGAAAGGACGCTGCTGGGTGTGGGTCTGGCCTGGCGCAGCCGGAAGTGCAGGAGGGAGGCCGTGGGCCCAGCGTATGGGGCGGGGAAAGCTGGAGCTCGCCATGGCAGAGGCCGCAAGGCCTGGGCTGGGCAGGGCATTTCAGCCGCAGAGGGAAGCGATGTCCGCCTGTGCAGACAGCAGAGCAGGCGGAGGAGCCCTGTCCCGACCAGCGCCACGTCCGGTGCTCTCTCCACACAGTTCTCTGCACCAGGGCCCCTGGACGACACTTCAGGGAGTAAGCCCAAGCCGGACAGCGGCTCCAAAGTTGGGACTGAGCTAAGCGGCATATACTAGGGCATAAAAGCAGTTACACACACAAAGATGAGCACGGTCATGGCGGCTCCCTTCTTCGTTCTGTTAGCATGTTACTATTGTACTCAAGGCTGCCTCGTTGCCCAAGATGGCTGCTGGAACAACATCACACCAGTATTCCATGCTGGTGAAGGCAGCCGCGGGACAGGACAAGGGGACTCCATGCGGCAGTCTGGCCGTTTGGCATATTTTGAAAGAAATGAAATCGGTGCGCCTCCATGTTCAGATGCATTATTCCAGGCAGTGAAGGCATGGATAAGCCTGGGTGTTGATCAGAGGGTTAAGGAATTGGAGCACAGCACAGAGACCCACGGGAGTGCGCCCGGCCGCGAGGGGGCGAGAGCCCTGCTGCCCCAGCGACCTGGCCACGCCTGGGCAGAAACACAAGCACCAGTGACCAGCGCTCGCGCAGGAGCACACAGAACCTGAGCTGGCAGAGTGCAGAGGGCATGCCGGCCCCGGGGGCGGGGGTGCTTGTCCAAGAGCACAGAGCTCCGTTAGGCAGGAGCAGCAAGCTTGGAAGATCCGCTGTGTGGCCCGGTGACTGTAATTAATAACGTTCAGTACTGGAAAATTGCTGAGGGTGGATTTTAAATGCTCCCACCACAAAATTAATTACGTGAGGTGATGGATATGTTAATTAACTTAATCATTCTACAGTGTATATGTACATATACATCAAAACATCACACTGTATCTCATTAATACAATTATTTGCTAATTAAAAATTTAAGGAAAGGGAAAGCAAGGCTAGCGTCCTTTAACCCATCCTGGTGCTGGAGAAGGACAGGTCGCCCAGAAGGGCCAAGACTGCCGCTTCGACAAACGCCAGCCTCTGTGCTGCTGCTGCCGCAGACTCTGCCTTCAGCCCCCGCCAAACCGGCGGTCGCGTGCACGTTTTGGCACCCCTCTGCTGCTGCTGCTGCCCCTCGCTTTGAGTTTCCCTCTTAGCACCCACGTTTTTTGCTCAGAGTCAGACCTGTCCGCATCACCGGCACCTCTCCCATGGGTGTGGCCTGGACCCGACCCTGACAAACGGATCCGAAACATAAACGAGAGAACTGGCGGGGTGCTGCATGCAGAGACTTCTTAGGAACGCTTTCCACGCTCACACACTGTGCTCACCCCCTCGGGGCTTCTGTGACACTGTCAGGGTACCTGGCAGGGATGGCGAGCCCCTGCCTTCCTCTCCACGCCTGCCGGAGACCCCGGCTAGTGCTGAGTAGAAGCCGAGGCCGAGCCGCTTGTGCTCTTCGTGCTTTGCACAAGTTGAGCAGGACTGCTGATGGTTTGGACCTGGACTTCCTCTTCAGTATATGAAAAACAACATCTATAGAACAATTCGTTTTCACCTTGAAATAGCTCCTTAGGGAAGTTCGGGGACAAACGAGTCGCTGTAACCCTCTGAAGGGCTCCAGTGTGTGAAACGGCTGGCCTAATGCTGCTTCCTCTCTCGGGGTGAGTTGGAAGTTCCCTGCTCAAGTTCTGCTGTGCCCCACCTGGCCTCACTTGTGTCACCTACTGAGCAGGTGCACACTGAGCAGCTCACACCACTAGACACCTGGGGCACTACGCGAGAGCACAGGTGTGGGTGGTTGTCACACTCGGTAGGGGCTCACCAGGGAGGGAGCCTGAGGACTGCAGCCAGAGATGGAGGGCCTGAGTGGGCCTCACGTGGTGCTCTTCTGCAGGGCCGCGTGCTTCTCCCGGCAGAGCCTCCAGGAAGAATGAGCCGTGGCTCTGCTGTCGGTGGACTGTGAGTCGGTGAACAGATCTGTGTTTGGCATAGGGTAGGGCTCAAAGGGGAAGCTTTGAGCTTTGAGCAGTGGCCATTTTGTTATGATTTTTCTTGTTTTTCCATCGATATATCCGTGGTTCCCAAGAAAACAACATTGGAGCCAAGGCACTGCTGTGCTCTGTCTGGCAGGTGTAGAACCAGGGCAACAGAAGAGAAGAAGGCCAGAGGGCCTGGAAGGGCCATGCTGGGCGATGCCGGCCGATGTCCTGCGCAGCCCTCAGTACGGCTGTTCCTGCAGCTGCAGGGACTTGTGAGTCCCAGCCCTCCCCTGGACCCTGCACTCCCGTTTTCTGGGGCTTCCTAAAGAGGGAGCTTACACTGGAGCAGCATCTGGGAGAAGAAAGGACAGAGAGCTGTTTGATTCTTCAGTCGCCAAACTTGCCCCAAGCTCTGAATGACCCTGCCTTGCCCAGCTCCGTTTGGCTCCTGGCTGCACTGCCATGGTGTGGCCCATACCAGGTCCTGTGAGTGTAGTTGTAGGCCTGGCTGTGCTGTGTGCCATGGCTGAAAGCCCAGCTTTGTGGGGCTGGTGGGACCCAACCTCCTGTGCTGGCCACGTTGACCTGCACTAAGTATACTGAATATGAGCAGCCTCGGCTAAATGAATCCCTAAGGGCTTCTGAGAGTGACAAAACCAGTGAATCTGAGGCTGCCCCAGGACTGCCCCAGGGTCCATGCCAGTCCTCTGCACCCCTGAACCCTTCAGCATGGAGCTGCTCCATTTTCTTCCTGAGAACAAATCATCCATTAGCCTTGTTCCTTCTCCAAAGGAAAGCTATGTGGCATTCACAGCCTGAACAACACCTGAAGGTGTGAAAGCCAAGCTTGAGTGCAGACAGGCCTGTGCTTCCTAAGGAAAAGCAGTGTGACCTTGCAATGACACAGCCATTACTGCTGTGCCTCGCAGTCAGGGTGTGAGCTCTGGAAGGGACACGAGGAAGCCCTAGAGAACATAGCAGGCAGATGCAGGTGTAGGCAGGAGGAACACAGACCACAAGCTAGGCCGGTGGCGGAAGCAAAGGACAGGCGAAGGAAGAGACCGTGGCACTGTACAGCGGAGGGCAGTGTGGCTGGGCTCACAGGGGGTCAGCCTGGTCAGGAGAAGCCAGGAAGCATGGTGGCCTCCGTGGGGGGGCATATCAAGGCCACAGGTGGGTGGCGATAGGAGCCAAAGGTCAGCAGTGCCCTGGCACCAAGTCCAGGCTGGCCAGGCACAGGCCTCACCTCCAAGTCTGCAGGAGGCACATTCAGAGCCTCCACTGGCCACGGTTATGATGTTCTGGGAAAATGGGTCAGCAGGTATACAGGATGTGCATCAGATATGCACCGGATGTGACCGCATGCGCACTGGATGTGTACCGGATATGCAGTATGCTCACATAGCATTGGCATCATTGGTTACTATAAGGCACAATGTACAGGAGAGGGTAGTGACGTCACACACAAGCCATACATCACATCTAGGAGAACCTTCAGTCTGCGATTTGCTCTCCTTGAGATCCCAGAGTTGACACTTCACGGAGAAGGAGGAACAGCTCTGTGTTTGACTCATGTAAACATGCAACAGGATGCCAATTGCTTTTTGTTCTTTCTGGAAATACTGAACCAAGTGGGAGCCCAGGACAGAGATCCTGGCACCCACACTTTGCAGATGACTGAAGGATCGGGGCAGGGTGCTGCTTCCTGTCCCGGCTTCCTCTGTGCAGTCAGTGCTCCCAGTCCTGGGAATGAGGAGCACATGCCTGAGTCTCAGAAAGGGACAGTCTGATACAGATGTGCCCACTCACTGAGCACTCTGGGCAGGATCCGCAGTGAGTCACAGCAGAGCCCGAAGCAGGTCAAGGTATAGATCGGCATTCCACTCCTGGGACAAGGGGACTCACTAAGACAGAGAGCCCTTAGCTCCACTGGGCTGCTGTTTTGGGATCCTGGCATTTTCGGAGTGGAGGGGGCATTGTGAAGGGGACTGAGGAGGCGGGAGGTTTCCATGGTCACAGAGAACCCACCTTCTTGTTCAGGGGCTGTACTGTTCTTGCTGTATGCTTTGAAGAGCCATGAGGTTGTTTGGTCGGACACACAGAAAGATTGTTCTAGAGATAGTGGGGAATGCCTTAGCACTTCACAGGGCTCCAGGTACAAAGAAAGAGGTAGGAGCTACAGGGCGGGTCACCTGGAAGTGACCCCTGTGTAGGTCCCCTGGGACGTGCCATTCGGGAGCCAAGTCCTTATCTAAGAAAGCCAGGAAGCCTATCTACGTCAGATCCTATGTGCTCAGTGTGCTGCGTGTGACCGTGGAGGATAGCACTCTTGCATACCCTTGTCATGCCCATCCCTCACACACCTGGCCTGTCACAGGTCCCCACTGGGAGGAGAGCCACCCTCCTGCACTGGACGTGCCTGCCCCTGTATATGCTTCAGTCAGTGTCCTGCATGTGCTGTGCTTTATCCATCTGAAGTTGCAATTGGCTATTTGACTCAGGTTGTTTTACACACCACTAAGAAAGGGAAAGCAGCCTCCAATCAAATTATAGTCTGCCACTTGTTATGAACCACATTTCAGAATTTCTGACATCTGAAGCACACGCATCCGAGTTTACAGGATATGCAGTGTGGTAAAGTATTAAGGAAGCACCATCTAGTGTAGTACTATGACCATGGTTATGACTTCTCTAGCTGTAACTATTTGTGGACACCTCTAAGACGTAAACAGACCTCAGGATGTCTTAGTCTACTCAGCCTGTTATAATAAACCAAATCTCCTGGGCGGCCAATAAGCAACAGGAGCAAGTTTCACAGTTTTGACGCTGGGAAGTCATGGCAGAGGTGCACAGTCTTGGTGCCTGCCAAGGGCCTTCCTGGCTCACAGACAGACATACCTCGCAGTGTGCTTGGCATGGTGGAGGAGGCTGTGCAAGGGCCTGGCCTAGCTTTAACTGTTAGTTTTAGTACATGGATTTCTTTCTTGGGAGGCATATGAGGCCCTGAGTGTATAGCACGGGGCCACCAAAGTGGGCTGTTCTGACATGAGGTAACCGAGGTGACTCGACTCTTCCATCTTCTCCGGGTCCTGTTGCACTCTGGAATGGTGATGTGTGCAGGATGGAATAGAACCATTCATGCCTGGCATCCTGAGACAGAGGTCAGGCCGTGGGCTGGACCCCATCAGGCACTCATGCACACAGCACCCACGTGGCTCTGGCCCTTGAGCTGAGCATGTCTGCCTTGCCTGAATGAGTGCGGTTTCTCTATGCAGCTCTCACAGCCAGGCCTACTTAGTCTCCTGTCCAACCCTCTACTTAGAGAAGCCAAGACTTAGCAGGAAGAAAGAAAGATAAAGAGATGAGTTTTAAATCAGTTGTGAGGGTTCAAAACAAGCCATACATGGAGCAATGAAAAATGACTAGAAGTGATGCATTGGAGTTGGTCAGGGTGTAAAAGATAAGACATATTCATGCTGCAGATTCTCAGCTTGTGATTACATGAGCTGAAAGGAAGATTTGTTTTCTGATCCAGAGGAATTCCTACTCTTTTTAAGAGCACCAGTGAGTGAAAAAAAGCAAAGCCCTGTTAGCATGGAGCTTCCAGCAGCGGTGAGGAGGAGTTGAGATGGGCATTAGTCTGTGAGGACAATGGGAGAGGGCTCTGTAAAAAATCCACACTTGGAACAGGCTGGATATATGGTGTGGTACCTGACACCCAGATGCCGAGAAGGACGTCTGAAGAGGAGCCCTTAGGTACTCTGTCTCAGGGCCACGTGGCTGTGCACCTACCCCATTCCTATGTGGGGCCCAGGTCAGTCCCTGGATGGGGACCAGAGGAAGGGCAAGCAGAGCCCCATGTCTGTGAATACTGCCAAGTCCTTCGGAGCCGAGGCTGGTGTCAGCTAGGGAGCGGGCACCGCCCACCCAGGACTGAGGCCTTGTTATGGTGTATGTCTAGCCGTCCCCACAAAGCCTCATGCAATCATGGGGCGTGGCTTCTATAGTGAGACTTGATTCATGATCCCTGGGATCGTGTTTTAGTACTGATGGGATTATCGGTCTGAGTGAGGCTGAGACTATGGGTGTGGTCTAGGGCAGATATCCTAACGGGGAGAGCCTGAGTGTAACATAAAGAGTGACAGAGAGACAGACTCAAGCTGTAGTTGTTGCTCTGCTGCCCTGACTGGTTGGCTGCCTCTGCCACCATTTTGTTGCTGTTCCGCCGCCATGAACTGGATGCTCTCTGCCCTGTTCCACTCAGCCTTGGGCCAGCCGAATATGGACCAAACCCTCCACAAACTGTGAGCTAAATAAACCTTTCCTTCCTTCATTTTGAGTGTCAGGTATTTGGCCCAGAAACAAGTGAAAAGGAACTAAGACAGACCTGCAGGATGCCAGCCTCTAGTACAGGGAGCAAGGCTATTCCTGTCACGGATGGCGTCTGTGGCATTCATTATGCCATTCACGAGAAGTCGCTGCCACGCGTGCTCGGCTACCTGTACCCATAAGGAGAACATTCACACACGTTTCCCCTCAAAGGTCATTAAGAGGGGCTTAGCCTTGCCTTGTTCTGCATCCAGCAAATTTCATCAGCTCCTCGCCATAGTGAAAACAACTTACTTTCAAACGTCAACTTGAAATGACTGAGTCTCCAGGAGCTCAGTTACTATGTGGCTCCAGAGTGGCTTGATTTCGTCTTTTTCCCCCTCAGTGTTGTCGTAATTCTATTCAGATTGAAAGGTGGCACCGGGCCAGGAGCACCCTATGCCACACCTGCTGCTCACCGCTCCCCTGCTACATGCTGTGCTCATTTCACACAGGGAAAAGCTCAAATTCTTTTCAGAATTCTCAGAAGCGCAAAGCTTCTAGAGTTTAAACAAATGTCTGAAACCTAACATCTCAGTTTTTGCTTTCTATGGGTGTGGGTGGAAGGGAGGAAGCGGAGATGCGGATGTCACAGCGACCGTGGGAGCAGATGCGGTCTCTGCCTGTCGACACCGGCCTCCCAGGGCTGTGTCCCCTGCGTCCTGACGCTGACACGTCCAGGAAGAGCCTGGTTGGGCATGGCCGTGCCCTGGAGCAGCTGAGAAGAGCAGTAAGTAGAGAGCGAGGCAGCCCCAGAACCATCGGCCCTCGCCCCCAGCCCTGGCGGGCAGAGGATGTGGCAGCGGTAGGCATCAGGATGGTTCCTGCACAGACTCCTCCTCAGCTTGACTAGGGACTCGGTTGCTGCTCTGACAGCCAGAACCCCTGCCTTCCCCATCGCCCCCAAATCGCCCCCAAATCGCCCCGCCCCGCTGTCTTCCTGGAGCGCAGCAGGTGCCTTGAACGTGTCTGAGGCTGCGGTTCTGGACAGACAGGCTCTGCTCATCTCCCCAGCTACACTTTTCAGTTGCCACCTTTCCGTTGTATTTGATGTCAGTCTGCCTCCCGGATTGGCTATTGCTCCTGCTGAAGGCCGTGAGGAGCCGGCTAAGAGGTTCTGCTCCATGAATTCACGTGACTGCATGGACAGGGCGGTTGGCAGCTGGGCCCTGGGGCAGGGAGGCTTATGGACAGGCAGGCCTGCCCCGAATGAGGCCTGGGGATCACAGGTATGCACCACCATGCCTGGTCTTGGGGTCTAGCTCAGTCTGCCTGGGGGCAGGGCCAGGGCAGTATGTGGTGGTGGGGATCGAACCCCAGTCCCCGCGCTTGGCTAAGCAGGCACTTAGTCGGCTGGGCTATCCTGCCAGTTCCCTCCTGCCCCTTTCGTCCTCCCTCCCATCTTCCTTATTTCCTTTCCTATTGTCCCTTTGCTGCCTATCTCATTTCTTCTTCTATAGACAGTGCCAAGAACGGTCTGCATTCACTTGCAGTCTGCCTGGTGGGGTCAGCAGGAGGTGGGCATCCCCGCAGAGGGAGAGCCGTGCTGGAGGCTCGGCAGCTGCTCCGTGTGTGCTAGGCACAGGGCCGGATTGGCAAGGGAGGAACAGCTGGCTGCACAGAGGGACCGAGGAGCCAAAGGACTGGGCGCCTTGCGCTTTCTGTGGGGACGTGCTGGTGGTGCGAGGCAGCTGGGATCCGTGCGAGGGAGGAGGGAAGGGAGCCGAAGGATGCACGGGAGGGAAGGGTCTCTGAGGCTCAGTGACAGTGCCAGGCCCCCTCCTGGTGCCACACGCGCCCGGGATGAGGGCTGCTCCCGGAAGGCAGTGTCCTGCGCCTTCTGGGTCGGGTGACGAGTGCTGCCCAGATGCAGATCTCATTCTGCAGGAGATGCACAGAGTTGGCCTGCAGAGAGAGAGAGAGAGAGAGAGAGAGAGAGAGAGAGAGAGAGAGAGAGAGAGCATGTGTGCGTACGTGCGCGCGCCCCGTGCCTGCGGCGAGCAGGGCTATTCATGGCCCAGACGCGCCGGTGCAGTGAGGCCTGGGTGGAACGTAAAGGAGCACGAGAAAACCCATTTTCTCATTTCCGAGCCTGTCTTACTGCCACGCTACTCCTGCTGGCTGATAAAGTGAAGCAGGAAGCAGCGGCGAGAGAGGGGGCTGTGAGGCCTGTTTGCAAGAGGGGTGCATAGATGGTAGTTCGTGAACTCCTACACTTGGAAGAAGAAGCTTGAGAGACCTCCTCATCTCAGGGCCTTTGGTGGACATCTGTGGAGAAGGCGCTTGGAGTCAGACGCCTCTGGATTTGAGCGTTGACCTTGGGCGTGACTTTCTCCAGTGTCCTTGACGGTGACCTCTTGGCCTCAAGAGGAGCCTGCTTTGCTGCTCTTTTCCTGTGAGGTCAGGTGTGCCTCCTGTTGGTCACTAGAATAGGAGGAGCCTGTGTGTCTCCGGGTGTGGGGCTGAGGAACAAGCTCAGCCTCGTTCTCCTCCCTGCACCTCTGCACTTCCCTGGGGTCGTTGTCCTTCAGCCTGGGCACCCTGAAGCCAGTCTGCATCTGGCGAGCCAAGCCCAGGAGGACGCGTGCGTGGCTTGAGTTGCTCGGCTGCAGCAGCTGGCTGACCCGTACACGCGGGACCAAGAAGCCACCGAGCTTGCTGTGAGGCAGCGGCTAAATGGTGCAATTGCTGGGGCTGCCAGGGCTGTTTCTCCAACAGCCCCCACGTCCTTTCCTGTCCACTCTTCCCTGTAGCCTGGTCTTGCCACCTAGGGACTCACTGTCTAACCAGCCAGTGGGCTCTGCCAAGCACCATGTTTATTCCTTCTGAAGAAGAGTATTCCACATGAAGGGATCTTCAGGGGAAGGAAGGCAGGGCAGCCCTGAAGGAAAGGAGGTCCCAGACAACAGTTCCCCTAGATTGCTGGTGACCTCAGCAGCCACACCATGCATGTGAAGGCAGATCTCTACTGGCTGAAAGATGTCTGTGTCCCAGCTATTTGAGACGCCCTCAGCAGAGCTCCGCCTTAGCCAGACCAAGGGCCCTGTGAGGACCCAAGAGACCAGCGTTTATCCTTGGAAGCTATTTATTTTTGGGGAAATTCTTTACATGAGAATGTGCAAGTAGCTCACTTACCCTGGGGATTTTCTAGGGAGAATGCATGAAAAGCTGTCTGAAGGTTGTCCTGGCCTGGCTCCTAGACACTCCAAATACCTCAGCTTACACCACAGAATGGGCGGGGCAGATATGACTAATGGCGGATCCTAAGATAGCAAGATGCTCCAGGCCGTCCAGTGGGTCCAGCCTAACCCATAACTGCTAAAACTGCAGGGTGTTTCCACCATTACAGTTTTCTGGGAGACAGATGGAGATGGAGGCAGAGATGAGGCTCCTGGCAGCCACGTCAGGAGCCACAGAGGAGCAGGGCTGAGTGTGCTACTGTTAGCTCCGAAGACGGAAAGGAGCCTGAGTAGGCAGGTGGCCTCTCAGAGCTGGAAGGATGGGAACGGGAGCCTGAGAACCATGGCCAAGGAGGGATTTGGCCACACGGCACCTCGATTTTACCCCCGGAGACCCAGACTGGAGCTGAACTCCCAGAACTGAAAGGCGAGTAGACTTGTGTGGTTCTGAGCACCATGTGCTGCAGCCGCCAGAGAAAGATGAAACATGGCGTGGCCTGCCAAGGTGTGGCACTCTGGGTTTTCTGCAGCTTTTCTCTTTCCTTCCTCATTTTTGAAACGAGCGGATTTAACTTGGGGAAGGAGGAGTTTGTAGGCAACACTGACACTGCTGAGGATGACAGGGGGGTTACTGAAGGTCCAGGCAGGAGCAGTCACACACCAGCCCCGTGCCACCCTCCGATGGCTCTGGTGGTCCACCATGGCCAAGCGCTCTGTTCCACCCTCTGTGCCACCAGGGAGTAGAGTGCTCTTCTTCCCACTGAGGCGCTACATGGTAGCCAGAACAAATGCATGTCGGCCCTGAAACATTTCCTTTTCCATTGGAATTTTTAACGTTGACAGTTACTCCAAGAAGTTGAGGGCCATTTGTCATAGGCTTGTGTGCTCCTGAGAAGCAGCCAGGGTCCATGGCATTCCCTCCTCTTGCTAAGTAGAGGTTTCAGGATAGAAGGACACACCTCACCAGCCACTCGGCTGCCCAGGCAGCGAGCTGAACGGCTGTCAGATTTTCTTCATATAAATGTGTGCATGTTGTCGTTGCCATTCTCCCGCGACCCCAGAGGCTCAGCAGTGCCCGCACTTTCACATGTGTATGCCCCATTAATTTCGAAATGGGCCACTGTTTACCTACCCACACGCCGGTGAATAATAAGCGGGAAGGTGGGAATGTGGATGCCAGGCTTGCTCCTTCATGCTTGGGTGGTGAAATGCAGACTGAGAAGGGCCAGTCCTCCTCCCGGAGCCACTCTTCTGGACACCTGACATGTGCTCCCTTGGCGCTGTGGTCCCATACGAGATGGTGACAATCGACATCTGCCCTCCCTTGGGCTGATGACCCTGGAACATGCTTGACAGAGATTCGCAGTCACTGTGCTTCGCTGCTGCCTCCACAGGCCAGGTTTGCCCAGAGGTGTGCTCTCAGTCAGCGCTATTGTGCTGGCAGGTGGCTGAGAAGGGTTCCCAGCCCGGGCTGAGTCTCTGCGGGGGGACACTGGGGGCTTCCCACTTCCTGTTTAAGTGCACACACTGTTGCTTCTGATGCAATCGCCTGGCTGCCTCGGTACGCTCCTCTCTGAGTACATGACCGGATGCCACAGTTCCTTGGTGGACGAGCAGGGCATCTTCCGGCCTCTGTCTGTGCTCCTGTGTCAGGTTCCTGCAGCTCTGCATGGCTGGGGACAAGGTCTAGTCACTTCGCAGGCATCCAGTGCCCACCACCTACCTTTCTTACCTTAGTCTTACCTCTGACCGCACTGAATCCAAGACGTTCAGACTCTGATTTATCATCTTTCTCTTCCTTCCTTCCTTCCTTCCTTCCTTCCTTCCTTCCTTCCTTCCTTCCTTCCTTCTTTCCCTCCTTCCTTCCTTCCTTCCTTCCTTCCTTCCTTCCTTCCTTCCTTCCTTCCTTCCTTCCTTCCTTCCTTCCTTCCTTCCTTCCTTCCTTCTTTCCCTCCTTCCTTCCTTCCTTCCTTCCTTCCTTCTTTCCTTCCCTCCTTCCTTCCTTTCTTCCTTCCTTCCTTCCTTCCTTCCTTTCTACTATTTAGCAATAATTTATAGATAACAATGTGTACCTGGAGGTGATGCTCATTGTCTTCCAGTCTAGTATCACCAGGCATTTTATTTTAAAATGCCAGATAAAAATAGCAATAAAATGATGATGGAGGCCCTAAGTTGCTTTATAATAGGAGGCCAAAGGTGATAGGAGTCCACATTGCCATGGAGGTGTTCATGAAACCCTAGAGGTGCCAGGAAGCCCTTGACAACTTTACAGACTCTGGCATTATTGTGCGTCATTGTGGGGCCCCAAGACTCAATGCCAATCCCAGGGCAGAGCAGGCAGAGGATGAATGCGAATGAGGTGAGTGAACAAAATCTCAGAATTGTGAAAGAATGAATTCATCTGTGATAAGTTCTCGGCACAGCACAGAAACAGGCAGAAGGAAAAAGAGAAAGTAGCTTTATTTTCTTGGAGGACACTGGAGGGAATGTGGGGAAAGATGAGGAATTGTCTCTCTTGATTAAACAGAGGGAGGCTAAGACTTTTATGACATTTTGCCAGGGATGGAGTTAGTAGGGGATGCTTAGATATGCCTGAGGGCACTGATTGGGGGTCTTCCCTGAGGCAGTAGGAAGGGTGGAAGTAAATTATGTCCTGGCCTGAGTTGGAGAAGAAGGGGGAGGTGGTCTTTTGTTTGAAGGGCATCGGACATATTAGATGACCACCATGATGAGTTTAGCAACTCATGCTAGGGCCAGCACCCAGCAGTCTGCACACTGACCCAGAGCCAGCTTTCACTCCCCACCATAGACAACAGTTGACCAGAGTATGCACGCTGCACACTGGACCGCTACACATTCAGAAGGACGCACTTGCACCACTGTATATTAAGCAGTGCTGTACGGCTTATAATGCTTTTTGGGCACTGTCTTCATGAACCCTAGGAAAAGCCTTAAGTGTAGGGTGAGGAAGCCCCCCCTTCTCTCACTGGAAACAGACCCAAAGTAACCCATCTAGGAAGAAGCAGAGACACCGCTGCAGTCTTCCCAGCTCACGTCTAGGGCCCTGTTCTTCATTTACAAAGAAATCATGCAGGGGATGATTTCAGTAACGCAGAAGAAAGCAATGTAAATAACCCTCCACAGTGGGTCTCTATGTCGTGACCCCGCAGTACAGTTCCCCATGTTGCAGTGACCCCAAACCAAAAAATAATTTTGGTGGCTACTTCAAATTACTAATTCCAATAAATAACACTTCACCATGGCATAGCGTGGGTTTAAATATGTATTTTCCGATGGCTTTAGGCGACCCCTGTGCTTTGGTCGTTCGACCCCCACCGGGATCGTGACTCACATGTTGAGAACCGCTGCTCCACTGGGCACATTGCCAGCAGCCATGTCTGCTGGAAGGAGTACAACGCTCTCAGTTCAGTGAAGAATCGCAGGGTCAGACTTGGGACCCTGGCAGTTAGGGTTGTGTCACTCAGAAGCACCTGCTGTTCAGGCGGAGGTATGAAGGGGCAAGGGAGGAGGCCAGGGGGCACCATGGGGACAGCAGAGCTCCCCTGGGAGACAGCAAGGCTCCACCGAGTCATGGCAAGGGGAGCCCAAATGAGTCTGGGTTTATTGTGGTCTCAGTTGCTGCAGAAGCCTCAAGAATAGCCTTGTTGTGATGCCCAGCCCCGCCAGATGCAGACCGAAGTCCTCCTTGAAGCAGGAAACACTGCTTTAGCCTCAAGTATTTTTGTCAGGATTCCATTGAAAATAGCCTGCAGGAAATTTTTACCAGGCAATTTAAGTTTATCTTTCAAACCCCATTCTGTCTGTGGAACTTGTGCTTAATGTGGGCCCATTACAGGACCAACCACTTGGACTGTGCAGGTTGGTCCCGAGTTTCCCTCTTAGTTATCCAGGTTGGTGTCCACCCGGAAAGGCCATGCATGTGTTCAGGCACAGGCTTGCGCAGTCACGGTAGTGGTTACAGAGCCACTCACGGCAATCACCCTCCTCTGTGTGATGGTAATGCTGATGTTTGTTGTGGGTAACTACTATGTAGGCTCATGCGCTGCTTTTGCTAGGAAAGAACCACGTCTCCTTCAGCAGAAGTAGGCCACACACTTTAGGGAAGCTCAGTAGAGGTGTGCGGTGCAGATGTACCATCAAGCGAGGAGAGAGCAAGAAATTGTAATACTTGGAAAAGTTTGGAACGATTCTGTGCTCGAATTGTGTCTCAGACACAGTGATCTTTCATTTAACTGGAATTGTATGTGGGAGCAACGGAGCCTCTCTTCCACAGAGCGTCCCGCTTCCACTTGATTTCTAATACTTGAAAGGTCACATAAAGTGTTGTCCTGACTGGGCCAGTGATGTGATTCAGCCGTGTAAAGTGCCTGCTTAGGCAAGCTTAGGCAGCCACAGGGGCCGCAATTCGGTCCCTGGAACCACCTGCTTTGCCAGCCCCACCCCCAGGGCCAGTTGAGCCAGCCATAATAATAACAGTAAAAGTGTTACCATGACTACAGTGTTGATACTGCCAATTACTAGCATGGGATAAGAGGAAATAGTACTGACAATGTGATATAATGATAAATATTTAAATTTAAAAAATTACTGCAGTAAAAGGTGCATAGCCCTTAATCTGATTCAGAACTCTTGTCCTGTCTTTGAACACACTTATCCCTTTGTCCCTGCCACCTTCTGAAGCAACTCTGGAAGTGTTCTTTCCTGAATGACTTTACAGTGCATGATCAAAAATGCAGTGCCTGCTGCTGCCAAATGACATCCAATGGAAAAGTACACTCATAGAAGCATAGGCTGTGTCTGTCCTCTTCCACCTTGTCCACCGATCTTGCTCTGGTTGGCTTCTTGGTACCCAGAGTCAGGATGACCATGACATGTCAAATCAGTTAAAGACACTTCCACAGCCAGAATGGCAGAACTGAAGACATTCAGGAGGGAGGACTTCCAGAACTGCCGCAGAAAGAGCCCGTAATAATGAAGTGAAATCAGTCAGGCCCACAAACTCAGAAGCTGCATGACCTCTCTTACAGGAGAAGCCCAAAGTATGAATAGATTAAAGAGTAAAGTAAAACATGGAGAACATAGATCTTTTGAGCTTGGTAAGAAAATTTAGAGATGATGGCAGAGGGCATAAGTAGAGAAGGGGATGTAAAATAAGTTGAAGTGTGCTATGCCCACGCACCAGCTCCCCGTGGTGTGTGTAATGACTACACACTGCAAATGTGTACTAATAAAAACTTTAAAACATTAAAAATGTTTAGTTCATGAATCACTGCTCAAATGAACTCTTTGAAATTAAAGAAAGTGGCAAGAATGATGGGCTATGTTTGCAATGAGTGGAAGAGTTTCGGGGAACATTAATGTTGATGTGTCTTTTATTGTAATAAATTATTATTTATGTCAGGCTAGACCCCAAGGAGTGACTGAGACCATCAGGACAGGCAGGCTTGAGGCAAACGGTGATATCTTGATTTTAAGTTGGGTGCTGCCTGGTCAGGGGCGGGAAGTCCGTTGACACTGATGAAAGAAAGAGAAACTGCTTCATAGACAAGTTCAAGTAGGGGCAGGGTCTCTGGGTGCGTCTGGTGCCTCTGATGGGAAGCACCTGGGAGAAGTACAGGGTGGCAGCAGCATTCTGATGATTTACAGCTTGCATTTGTAGGGCTTCCCATAAGCCTGAGAACCAGGCCTGGGAGCCATCCTGATAAACATTTACTGTGGTCTCTGGCTGAGTGGAGAAGGGCTTCCTGCTTGAAGAGAGTGGTGCTCTGTGTTTTTCTCTTCAGGTTGGGAGGGCTCCAGTTGTGAAGACCTAACAATTGAAATATCACTTTAGTGACTGTCTCTTGCTGCCGAAACAAAACACCTGACACCCAGAATTACGAAAGGGAAGATTTATGTAGCTCACAATTTGTGGAGGTTTCAGTCCATGATCAGAGGGGTAAATGACCAAGACAGCAGGGGACAGCGAAGGCAACAGGGCAAAGCGGGGGAGAGCAAGCCTCTTCCTTCCGTCGCTGGAAGCAGGTCACTGCCCTCCGAGGGCAGATATAGCACCATACCCGTCACACCCTCCTTTTGTACTCAGAATATTCACAGAGCAATGGTGCTGCCACCTGCTGAACCCCTTAGCTAAACCGCTAAGCTTCTCAGGCCACACAAGGAATATGGTCCTAAAGAGGTAAGGGCATGTCCTCTGCACCCCAGGATGTAGAGCTCCTGTGTTTCTTCGTTAAGCTTTGAAACTTCGCAAGTTGACACAATGTGCCAAGCATTACAAATAGTATATTTTCCCATCACATCTATTAAATAATATTAACGTACTGTTATTAACAGAAGTTCTATGACACTTTCTTTTTTTTTTTTTTTTTTTTTTTTTTTTTTAGTGGGACCGGGGTTCAAACTCACAACCTTGCACTTGCCGTGGAGCTATCTCCCCAGCCCCTGTGATACTCTTACAATGCTAGTTAATAATAAAAAATAATAAGTAATGTGCTCATTTCTATCAGCCATGCACATGTGACCAGCTTCGTCTTGATGCCTAGCCCAAGACTCATCATGGGGGTGACACCCAAGATTGCTTAATGAGTGACCATATCACAATGTGGCCTTCAAGTACTAGGATTACTGTAAGTAGGATCTCCAGATTGTCACTATGTGTTGGAAGATGTCCAGCCCAATGAGGATGCAAGAGGAGTAGGAGAGCAGTCAGGAGCAGTGAGCCCATTTCTGCGCAGAACTGATAGAAGCCTCTTGCTATTTGATGACACTATATTTCCACAGAATTTTTCTTTTATCCCAGATGATTCTTTACTGTGAGCAGCAGAGTTGGTCTTTGGGATAGCAATCTAAGTGTTGGCCTAATTAACTCAAGTGTTAATCCCAGGATCACTTTATGGTGCCTACTGTGTATTAGACATGGGTCTATTTCTTTCTTCAGTTGACACTACTTTCACCTAGGCCTATTGTTTAAACTATGTGGGTTATTTTAGGTTCTCAGCTCAACTATCTAAAATACTATTTTATAACTACCAACTAGTTATCATTTGAAAAATTGACAAACACATTTGTACCTTCCTTCAGTTCATTGAAGGAAATTATTGATCAAGATCAGGCCAAGTACTAACAGCAGAAACTACTGTAATATTCCCTCTAGGTAGCCACATTCTTATTCTTGCCAAGAAATGTGGTACAAGAGAGTTCTAGCCCCCAGAAGGAGTTAGAAACAGTGTACTCCAGTGTGTAGCACAGTGCCTTTTGGTCAAGGAAACAGGCTATGCAAGAAAGCAGATGAAGATGAATGAAAGGTACTCTGTGTGGGGTTAGTTTTGTCATCAAAAAATTCTTTAAATGGTCTTTTTCAGGGAAGTATTTCACCTCTTCATTAAACTTGAAAGAGAGTTTTGCAGGGTATGTCAGCCTGGGTTGGAACTTGTAGTACTTTGCTCCATGCTCTTCTTGACTTGATTGTTTGGAGAAATTGGTCATTATTCTGGTTTTCCTTTAAATGTGATCTATTTCTTTTCCTAGCAGCTTTTAGCATACTGTTACTATGCTGAATTTCTGAGATCTTGACTATTATATGTCTGCGTGTGGTTTTAATTGGGTTGATGTTATTTGGAGTTCTGTATGCTTCGCTGTACGTTGATATGCTTATCTATACTTGGAAAGTTTTCTGCTATTACTTTTGTCCATATTCTTTTTATATCACTTGTACTGACTCTTTCTCTTTCTCATTGATGCATCCGCAACATACTAGAACTTTATGTGAGATCCTATCCCCAAACTGTTAGAAATGCTGGTCATATATTTCCTCTTCCAGTCCTTATGTTATGTTTTATTCTTAGTAATTCTTTACTATCATGAAAACTTTCTCTTAGTTGATATTTTTGCATATATTCAAACACTATGTGAGTACTCTGAATTGATTACAGATTCATACATATGATACACAATATTCTGGCCTCTTAGTTGGACTCACAATTTCATTTTAATTTTGGAATATTGTTTTGAGATATTTAATTTAATTTTTTAGTTAATTAATACTTGATTAACTTTCTGAATATTGTTTAATTTTAGTTTTAGTTTTATGATTTATACTACATCTTTGACTTATAATCTACTTGTAATACATGACATGATATTTTCAGAAAAAAATGACATAGAGGTTTATAAATAAATAAATAAGTAAATAAACAAATAAATGCAACTGAAGGAGATGAGAAAGAAAAAAGAAAAAAGATGAATGAAAGGGTGAGAGGAAGCTGGACAAGGGGAAGTGATGAGATAGGGTGGTATAAAGGGAAGGTGAGCCTGCAGGCATCTCCCAGGGACACCGAGGGTAAGCACAGCAGAGTCCTGGGCAGTGCCAAATCCACTCAGGGTGCAGATGAAATGGATGAAACAGAACAGGTGAGAGCAAGGTGCAAATCTGCCAATTTTTGTACTCTCAAGTATGGTTGGATCTTTATTTCACCTTAGTGGAAAAAGTTGTAGAATAATTGCAGGAGTCAGGTTCTAGGATCTCCATGCCAATGACCAGCCTGTCAGAGAGTCACTGAACGCTTTTCTGGTCCTGCCCTGGAGATAGAGCCAAAGAATTGACGCTTCTGGTTTAAGGTTAAAGGGCTTTTCTGGTAGCCCCAACTGAGAACTGGCCCAGATTTTGTGTCCCCACATCATGGTACACTTTGCTGGATTCTTTAACATCAAAGGTTCCTCTGTCCTGGGTAGGGATCTGTGGTAAAGAGCCCTCACTGTCTTAAAATGAAATTGAGTCCAACTATGAAGCCAGAATGTGGTGTATCATATGTGTCAACCTGTGATCAATTCAGAGTACTCACACAGTGTTTGAATAGTTTAATATATTCAAGTCTTCTAAACCTGAGAAGTTTAGAAGTTTAACTAAATGACTCAGTGGAGGCCAAGGTCTTCACTTTGTAAACACCCTCATGTTGTGGGAGAGGAAGCCATGGCCATGGTATAAGCACTATTCCCACCTAAGAGAGACATCTTTCATCAGGAATGAAACGATCTGATTGGGATATCATAGAGAGAACACTGGCATTTCAGACTAGATGCAGAAAGAAGACAAATGTTTGGAATGTCTTCCAAGTCCAGGGAAAGGCTTTTGGGGGCTTTGACTTGGGATGGTAGCACTCAGTCAGAAGTATCTAGATTCCAGATGAACTTAGACATCTAAGATTTCCCAGAACCTTAGGTGTTATCTGATAGAAAAGGGGGGGAAGCATGACTGAGGGTTTTGGCTTCTTTGGTGAGAAGGACAGAGGTACTAGGAGAGGAAGTGGGAAAGACTGTGCACAGAGCACATTTCTGAGGGGAACAAGGAGTTCAGGTCTGGGCATATTGATTTTAAGATGCTTTTTGGGCAGCCACACGGAGATATTTGAGATTCCAGTTGGATTTATAATTCTGACTTTGGCAGACAAACCTGAGCGGCAAGTAACCATTTGAGATATCAAAGTGTAGATGACATTTAAAGCCATGAGGCCATGTATGCCTTCTATGGCAGTGAATGTAGATAAAGAGGACAAGGTGACTAAGGATTGGTTCTGAGACCACCCTGATATTAAGACAAGGCGAAAGGACTGTAGGAGGGTGACAGCAGCCAGAGCACTCACTATCTGGAAACCAATCAGTATTTGCAGACTATCTGTCAGATTGGTTGCTGAGGGGCCATGAAAGGCGAAGACAGAGGAGAGAAACTGGAGTGTGGAAGTCACTCTTGACCTTGGTGGGTGTAGTGTCCCCTTTATGAAGTGAGGATGACTTTTCTGCTCATCCTGCACTTTCTTCTAGGACAGGACATTGAGGAAGACAATGCAACCTGCCTTTTCTCTCTTGTGGCTTGTGATCACGTGGGACTCCTGGAGAGCCTCACCTTGTACTGACATATTTTTGCTGTGGTTTCTGATGCTGCCCTCAACTTCTCAAAGGCAGTGGTTCCCTGGTTCTTGTGTGGTCCAGCACTACACTGACCTTGCGCCTCTGTGGATATGGTGCAGGTACAGCTAGCTCCTTCCCACATATTTACCATTTTCTTGAAAAAAAAAAATTCCCCTTCTCTGTCTCATCTCTCTTCATGCCTAAGAAGATAGTCAGTGATCCAGTGTTTTGGCATGAAGGAGTTAACAATACTGATTCAAGTTTTTCCACTACTCATATTATTCAGTATTGCAGCTAATTTTAACTTCCTCCTCTACTCTGTAAGGCTATTGTAAGAGACTTTGTTTTCTGGCACTAAGCTATGTTACATGACAGACTTTGTAGCATTCTGCTATATATCATCAACTTTTCTTTCTCTGTGGTGTTGTCCTGAGGTTGGTTTCTAGAATCTGCTCCACGATGGCTTGTTCATGTGGATGATTTACTTTTCCCACCTATAATAGGAAATCAATTCTGACCATCTCTTTTCCAAGGATAAAGTCATACTTACACATTTTAATTCCGTGGGAATTACTTATTTTACTCTTTCAAAATCAGTTTAGCCTGCCTCTAGCATATCTCTAGTTCTCCATGATTTTCTCATGTTACTACGGATTTTTTTTTTTTTTTTTTTTTTTGCACAGCTTTTCATTAACACAGTCTCAAATTCAGACTTGGCAAAAGATGTCACTTTGAAAAAAAAATTCCTAGTAGGAAAGAAGCCTGGTTGATTTTCTGACATATGTTACTATATTTATAAAATAAGCTATTTTTAGTGATCAGCTAATAAATTCAGCATAAGTCTCAGTATTTTCCTTCAATTTCACTGAAGCTCAAGTTTTCTTACACAGGTGACACCAGTAGCCAAATAGACTTCTGCCAGGGTATAGCAGTAAAATACGTCCTTTTCATACACTGTGAGTCTGGAAAAATTCTGGATTTGTGTCAAAAACCCGGGACTGGCTTTTTCTGTTTGTTTGTTTCTCTGCAGATCAATTCTGTAGCCTCAGAGGTCGCACCCACACATCCATGCTCGCAAACTTCCCTTCATGGCCTGCTGAGCACAGATCATTGTGAGTGCCCTGTGGGCTGCTCCTTTCTACTCATTCAAGAGTCACTGAGTCACTGCCACAAGTCTGCCCCCCTCAGGCTCTCAGGGCACAAGGTAAAGGGTCCAGCCTATGCTTAGGAAGTAAGATCCCACCCCACACACTCAAAAATGTAAAAATTGAGTGCGACCATTTTTTTTTAATGAAAGGAACATATTGGAAAAGTATCAATTTCATGTACATTATAGTTTTTTGGCTTAAATCTATGAAACAATTTGAGCTTCTCCCCTTCTTCAAATATAATAAGAATTCAAAACTGGAAAATTTAGGAAATGCTTTTGTGCCAATGGGTATGAAAATACAACTTGAATCTCAGGCCCTGGTTCTTTTGAAGCCTCTGCTGAGTTACACAGCCACTGATGAGGCCGTAGTTCCCATGTCCATGGACCTTGAAGCAAGATGCAGGTCCATGTGAGTTCTATAGATGATATGAAGGACTGATATTGTAGAATAGAAGTGAAGAAGCCTAGTGGAGACCAAGAATGCATGCCCTGACCCCTAAATGCCAACATGTGAGACAGCATTTGTGTTTACTAACTATAGAATCCTGGGTAAGTTACTTAACTTGGCTTCCATCTTATTACTTATAATGCAGAGAGAGTGATGAGGTTGTCAGGACAGCAGGTGGGGCCTGGGACATGGTAGTCACTGCGTGGGTGTTTCCTAGGGTGCGAGCTCCAGAGCCAGTAGCAACACTCAGAGTCAGTAGTGCTAATAACGAACTTAGTGTCTTCCAAGCAAGGAATTTGCATTCAAATTCCAGGCAGTGCCACAAATAAAGGCAAATACATTCACAGAACAGAATTAGAAATGACAATGCAGAACTGCTGTTATTTGCAGATGATGTCATCATTTACAGTGAAAATCCAGAGGCATTTACAGACAACATATAATAAAAGATCCTGGGAAAGAGATAAATCAGTATTAATAGCTCAATTGCATTTCCTTTTACTGGCCCCAGCTGTGTCGTTAGCTTGGAGCCCTTGGCCAAGTGATTTACTCTCTCTGAGGTTGGCGATTTATCTACCTGCAAACTGAGATGGCTTAATTCAGTCTCTGCCTTGGTCCTGTCCCATTCTGACATGTGATGAATTGTCAGATTTCCTGCCAGTCTTTGCCTTGCCAGTGGTTCTTTCCACCTGGTAAACATGCTCTGAAATTTGGCAGATGAAATGTATGATTTTCACGTGACAATCTTGATGTCTTTCCCACCATTGAGTTTGTACCTACAAAAATGTTAGTGATGCATGGCGTTATCTTCACTCATCAAAGCTATAAAGCAGCTTGTTAATATGGGAAATATTTCAGGAGTATGCCACGCCTATGTACATACCATGAACACTGCATAGGATGCATCAAGCTCAATAAAAAGGACAGAAGCTGAATCCTACCCAAAGAACTTCGAGCTGTTCACAGATGGGTCACTCTGGATATTGTCCCCTCTTGCTTGACTTTAATACAATTAAAGCAAATGATTAGATTTAAAATCTATCAAGCCACATGGGTAATGATTTTTTGTGCATTTACTTACACATCTGTAGAACCTAGAGGACTGCCTGCTCCCGAGAGACACTTGGTAAAGATTAAGAATCTAGTTAAGAGCTCCAAAGTCAGCAATACTCCACATCTCAGGCCTTTTGAGCACCAATGTGACACCACTGGACAGTGCCCACCTGGTGTGATGGTCACACAGCACTAGAATGCCCTGAACGTTGCTGCAGCCTGTGTAAATATGGTGTACAAGAAACATAACTGAATTCTGTGCTTATACCCGGGCCTCCTCTCCACAATGCCTCAATGTGTGTAGGAAAATATTCCCGAAATCTGAAACAAACACCCTCCCTCTGAAATCCAAAGGACTCAGGGGAGAAGGAACATTCACTGTGCAAACGTGTGCTGCATGATGACTGAGGGACAGAAGAACAGAGAGGGAGCCCTGCAAGGTAGGCTGCTTTGGCAATGTAGAGAGGGCAGTGCACCTGGGAAAGTGTGATAGGTTTTTTGCATGTCGCAGCAGAGAAACAGGCAGAAGGAAAAAGGGAAAAGGGGCTTTATTCTCTTGGAGGACATGGAGAGAATTCGGGGAAGATAAGGAATTCTCTGAATTGGAACAAAGGGAGGCTGAGGCTTTTATGACCAGGGGTGGGATTTGAGGAGGATGTTTAGATTTACCTGAGGAGCTGATTGGCCCCTTCCCGGAGGTGGCGGGACAAGTGGAAGGAAATTGTACCCTGGGCTGAGTTGGAGAAGGGGGAGGTGGTCTTTGGGAAGGTAAGCTGTTGTTTTAAGGGCTTCAGCCATCTTAGATGACCACCATAATGATTCAGCAATTCATACTAGGGCCAGAACCTATCAAAGTGCACTTCAGGGACAAGATAAATGGATGAACCAAGGGATGCTTCTGCCAAAAGCTACTAGAGATTCTAGATTTGCTCTGAGACTTAGAGTAAATGAAATAGCTGGCGATAAGGAAAGGAGACTAAACCAACACTGACACTGGGACTCAGACAGGAAAGCGCGGTCCTGCAGGCTCTGTGGACTCAGTGGACCTGATCTCCCAGGGGGCTGAAGGCAGCCAGCCTGTGGCCCAGGGGTCCTAATGCAGAGGATTCTCTCCTTTTCTTGGGGGTCAGTTGCTCCTGCTCAGTTACTCAGTTAGGTCTGAATCTCCTAGCCCCATGGAGATGGCAAGAAAAATATTTTTCTTTTGCATTTGTCGGGCAGTGATTTACCTTAAATACCCTAAGGAGCAAGCAGCAATCACGGAGCTGTGTGGCTGAAGTCAGCACTGCCTGCATCGTTAAAGGAAACTTCCAAATCAAACAACTAGCCAAAATTGTTAACTTGGGGGTTAAAAGAGTTCTAGATTTGAGTCATATCAAATGATGCATGACAGAAACAAATCCTTACCTTAGGCCTCTGTTATGGTTTGTATATAGGTGTGCCCCCAAAGCCTCATGCAGTCATGGGGTGGCTTCTGGAATTTGTAATTGATTATTGTGGAAATGGGTGCTGCACCTACCCTGGGGCAGGTGGTTTGCATGTCACAGCAAGGAAGGAAGAGAGGTTAGCTGCTGAGCTGCGGCCACTCCTCCCTTGGCTCCTTGCCCTCGGCCATGAAAGGTTGTTTTCTGCCATGTGTCTCTGCCTTGGAGCAGGCTGAGTATGGACTGAAACCTCCGGTTACTGTGAGCTAAGTAAACCTTACCTTAACTAATTTTGAGTATTGGGTGTTTGTTCCAGCAATGAGAGGAGAATAACTAAGATGGCCTCAATGGTGTCTAAATCTCAGCAAGGCTTAAAGTAACAATTGCAAGTTTAAAAAACACAAAAGGAAATCTGTACTATGCCATTCAGCGGAAGCTTCAGGTAAAGGAATCAGACTTACTCCAACAAATTGAATTACTATACAGACTCTAAAATGCAAGTATAAATTTACTTTCTATAAATATCTAGCAAATGATTACAAAATTCAGCAGCTTGCAAAAATAAAGTAATTTTCCCACTGAGAGTTCACAGGTGGGCTGCGACTCAGCTCAGCTTTTGGATCTTAACTTCAATCCCAAGATTCCCTTCTCATCTCTTTTGTAAGCTCTTAGTTGTGGAACCCAGTGAGAAGGTCTAGCAGCTGCTTGGAACATGATTTTCTGGGGGCAGACCGCAGCGGGACGGGGCTACTCCAGGGAGTGCAGGCACGCTCAGCACACTGAACTCCTACTCACACAGCCTGCCTCATTTCCCCCACCTTCCTCCAGGCAAAGCCGGTCCTGCCACCACCAGTCAGTGGTGCAGCGGGGACCCAGAAACAGACTTGCAGGGAAAAGTGATATTCCAGGGGCTGGAGGCCAATTTTCTAAAGTAAGCACAATCAGTGTGCTTAAATAAACAGAAGCACTTTGAAAATATTAATATTAGCAGAGTAAAAAGAGATCAAACAAATTTGAAAAAGAATCCAATAAATGAATGGAAAGTAAAATATTTGAAGTAAAGCCTCAATCAAAATATTGTAACAGATTAAGTAATTTTATAGTTGAGAGAATTAATAAGTTAGGCCACAGACAGAGAGCATCAGAAGGAGAAAAAAAGACTTAGAGACAGGAGGATGGGGAAAGGCACGGAAGGGAGCAATGATCTATGCGGGGCATGTGTTCTGATGCCCCAAGACGGGTGCAGCTGTTACACATCACATATGCTAACTAAAGGGTAACAAAATGAAAAAATGTGAACTGAAGGAAAAGAAATGAATAGAATGAAATCTAATGGTACGAAAAACGTGGTACATTTAAAAACTGCCGTGAATGTTTAAGTAAAAAATTAAAAATTGTTACAGTAAAATGTACTTTATTAGTAGTACCTTCAGAATACACCTAACTTTGAATATACTTATCTTCTTGTTCTAGTACTTTCTAACGTAGCTGTGGGTGTTTTGCTTTTGGCTACTGCATTGATCTAAAATGCTTACCACAACTTTGGTCAAGTAGAAGGAGCGGAGTTTGCCCTCGCCCACGTTCCTCACTGAGTGTGAAGCTAAGCACACTCCCTGAAGTTGCAATAATCGTGAATGGTCAATGTTTTCCCATGATTCTGGACATCCAGGCCGCTGTGGCAGTGCAGCTGGAGACACTGAGGAGCGAAGACTGCGCAGCTCCTGGAAGTGGCGAGAGGGACGGGACGGTGTGTTCCTAGTGGACGCCCTGGGTTCGCGGGGACAGTCTGTTGCTGCACCCATTTCCAAATAAGTAAGCACTCGTATCTTTTAAAAATCACATCTCTTGTATTTGATTAAGTAATAAGATATAGAATGAGGAAAAAGTACTTGAAAAAAACTTTACTGGGAATTTACCATAGTATGAAGAAATAAAATCCTTGAAGGTAGGAATACTAATATTAAGAAAGACAAAAAACATAAACCTATGCTTAAACACACAAAACCCAAATTAAAGCTCACGTCACAGCAAGACTGCAGAGCACGGAAGGTGGAGGTCTTACCCCACAAAGACCTATGATAGAAAATCGGGGAGTGTCTCCGCTGACGTTCCGACAGCAGCTGCCGCTGGAAAATGAAGAAGGAAAGACGTCTCTGTGTGCCGAGGGAAACACTTCCAAACTGGCATTGTGGCCCCAGTGAAGACACTTGAAAAGTAAAGGGAAAATAAAATTAACTTTAGGACAAATTTATCTTATCAATAGAACTTTATTAGACGAAATTCCAAATTGTGAATTTCAAAGTTACAAAAGTTAGATCAACGGTTTGAAATGTAAAGCAGAATGATAAACAAAAACTGATGACATCATCCTTTATCATGTGTAATCAATAAATGTTTAATTCTCTTGAAAAAATGAATAACAAAATGAATACATACTTGTTGTGTGCATCAGGAATATTTTAGTGGCCTTAAGATGATACAAGGGTAAAACACCTGGAGCAGCATCCTCTGTGACTTACGCATGAGGGACTAAGTTACTGATGACACTAGCGCTGTGCTGCCAAGTTTCTAGGGGAAACTTGAGGCAGAGGAATAATGTGATCATGAGTAGAAAGAAGTGAGAAAAATAACGTAGCAGTGGAGAGCAAAAGCAGAAACAAACGGTGCTCATAATGGCTGCAGTTAACATTTGCTATGCACCAACTGCGTGACAGGACTTACCTGATGTGCTTGACATCACGGAAGCAGGACTGTGAAAGCGGGGAACTACTCCTCTGCTTGGAGGAAGAAGCCTATGACCGGGGCATCATCACTCTCACCAAACTAAAAGAAATGAGCTTTTTGCAAGGGCCTCAGCCAAAGCACAAACATGAAACCTGAGAACTGATGGACAAAAGGGACGAATCCTCAGATTTGGGTCTCCCGCGCGCTTTAAACAGCTTGACAGATATTCTCACTCTGAACCATGCGGAGCTCTGCGAGCTCGCCTGGCCTCTGCGCTGTTGTCGCTGGCTCTTCCTGAGATGTTGGGCTTACACAGCCCGTCCTGCCAGCGTCCTCGTGGGTGACCGCACCCTGCAGTAGGGCTTGCGGGCTCACTGGGTCTCCCACATCTCCACACAGGTTGACAGGGAGACAGGGCCGTGGGGCTGGGGCTCAGGCCCTCCACCCGCCCTTCCCACTTCTCTGGTTCCCTGACGGTGAGATGGATGTGTCCACGGTCAGCCTCACAGAGCCCCTGGAATCCCTGAGTCTGCTCCGCAGAGCCTCCTGCCCCACGTCCGCCACGTGGGGTCACTGGGCACCCTGCTGGGCTCCGTTGGGGCTGGAGGGGGCGTCACGGAGCACATGGCACCAGCTTATGCCCCACAAAGAGACAAATTGCTTTATTCTAGAGGTCTTGAGGCTCAGTAGTGAGCAGGGAAAGTGTGAGCGCTGAGGCCGGGTCAGCGTTCTGATGCCGGGGTGCTTGCCGCTTTCCTCAACCCCACACTTTTTTGAGCGCTATCCTAAAGAACCACCCCAAGTCTTTCTCCTGCTTTGATTACTTCACATACCTGCTGTGTTTATCTTCCTGGAGACAAGTTCTGGTCATGTCGCTGTGCTAAAAGACTTTCCATGATTCCTGATGGCTAAAACATAGATGACATATCCCAAAGGCCAGGTTCAAACACTCTAGCTCCATCTGTTTTTTCAAAAGCTTTCACTGCTCCTCCCTTTTCATGCTGAATTTTTCCTGCCCCAGTCACTTTCCATGCTGTGAGTCCTAGTCCCCTGCTGGGTGTGCTGCCATAATGTTCTTATCTCATTTCCAGGTTCTGTCCCCTGTCATTGCTTGGGTACAATCTGGGGGAAAACCTCAGATATGGTGGTGAGCAACATAGACTGAGTATTGTATTTTGAAATGCTGCCTGGATATGTCCTCTTGGAGATACTTCCTCAGCTGACAGTTTGGAGGAAGCCTTACTCTAGCAGTGTGTCTGAGTGTGAGAGTGAAGAGATGCTTTGTGAACACACACGTGCACTGATACAAGCAGAGGGCATTTCAGTCGGGTGTGCCAGTGAACACCTCTAATCTCAGCCTTCAGGAGACTCAAGCAGGAGGACTGCAAGTTCTAGCTTAATCTAGCAAGTTAGCGACTTAGCAAGATTGTCAAAAAGGGGTTGGGGCGGAGGATGTAGCTCAGTGTGAAGGTCCTGGGTTCAATCCTTCTATGGCTCTGCCCTGAAAAGAACATTTTATAAGGTTTCAGCATCTGCTCTGCAGAGCCTAATTTTAGTGGATAATCTTGAACATTGAGATCTGTGTTTTTTCCCAGCCAATCAAGAGGTTTTACCCAGCAACCTGGATAGGAGTCGAAGCAGACACTGCTCGGCCTCTTTCTCTATGCCGCATGTGCTGGCTAGCAGACTATGTGTGTGAGACGCCCCCATTGGAGTGTCCAGGGAGCTATGGCACATGTTCTGTCTGGCTACATCAGGAAAGCACCTGGTAGAGACACACTGCTACATGGGCAATCTCTCCAGGACCGGTCTCACGGGCTTGCCTGCTTGCTCCATTTATGACCGGAGCCTGGCGAGAAGAAAGGAACACAAAGCAACAAGAAGTGCGCGTGCCGTCTTGTGAGACAGCGCGATTCAGAAGGTCCTGGGTGGTGTGAAGCAGTACCTTGTGCTCGTGTCTTGGGGCTTCTAGAAGATACTGCACAGAGTGTGGGAGCAGGCAGGGAGCTGTGTGGGTGAACTGTACCCGCTATAGTGCCCATACTCAGCCCTCCTGCATGGTCGGGAGGGTGCTGTGGGATGAGGCAATGCGTGGCTCTGCCCTGCAGGCCAGCATCCTGAGGAGAGGCCAGAGCCCCACAGCATGTGTGGAGGAGAGGCCCTGTGGGCACCATGCTGCTGCCTCCTGCCCACCTAGGGTGGGTCATCTGGAAGGCGCCCTGGGCCCCTTGGTCTGCACCTCCAGCCTCCTGCAAGGACCTCTTGCTGTGGCCCCAGACCCGGTCAGTGTGATTCCGCCATGGCACCCTTCTGCCTGGTCTTTGCACCTGCTTCTAAGCCTGACCTTACTCTGTTTTGCTTGGGTTTTATGTTTCATTAGTATACATTTGTGGCCAATGTCAAGAAATCAAATGATAGCAAACGCTGGCTAGAGTCGGGGGGACCTTCTACTCTGTGGGTGGGGGTGTAGAGGTGCAGCGCTAGCACAGCCCCCAGGAAAATCAGCGTGGCCATGCCTCAGGAACTAAAGCTAGGGGTTCCACTGGGCCCAGGAAGTGCATTACAGTAGTCCACGTGGACCCATGGTTCCAGCAGCACAGTTCGTTCGTGGTAGCCAGGTCCTGGAAGCAGCCTGTAGGCTCACCAGCTGAAGGACAGATGGAGCCAGTGTGGTACTCACCCTCGGAGGAGATCAGTCTTCTATGAAGAATAGACACGAGTCATTTGTAGGAGAATGGGTGTACCTTGGACCACACCATGAAGTACAACAAATTGCTTCTACATGGGATTTGACATGAGTTCTTTTCTTTTAAAAAATAATTTTTGCTTTAGACATATAGGTAGATAAATAAGACATTGTCCAGCAATTCACCCATACATTTCTGTGGAAACCTTTCCTCGTGGACCTGTCTGCCTCTCAGAGAAGTGTCTCTCCCTTGCCCTCTTGTCCGTGGTCTCCCTTCTCATGTCTCCAGCGTGTGCATGGCGGCTTATGCCGTGGAGCCCGGCTCTTCGCCAGCAGGGGCATGTCACCACTGACTGCTGCACCGCCCCCTTGCCGGTTCTGCTGCCCCTGCTCCTGACAGCGTGATCATAGGCAGACCCTGGCGGCGTGGGGCAGCATGGAAGCCTCAGGGACGCTAGTCTTCTGGGCCGTGCAAGCCAGTGCTAGAAACTGACTAGAGCGCAGGCCTTTCGGTCTCCGAAGCTTCCTGAGAGCGTGCTGCTTTTCATCTGCGGTTTTCTCCACTTCAGTCTCTGCACGACTTTCGGCTCCCTCTGAAGCTGGCCAGGTGTCCTCTGCTCAGCCGCTTGGTGGGCACTCGCCTGGCACAAGCACCAATTCTGAAGGGCCGGGCTACGCCCAGCGTGATTCCCGCTCAGCACTGCCCTTGTCCGAGCAGTCCCTGAGGTGTGTCTCAGCCTGTCTGCCTTGGTCCAATGCTGCCCAGCGGGTCAGGAAGGGGGCCCTGCCTTTTCACGGGGGCAACTGGAGCGCTGGGAGCTCAGAGTATTGCACGCTTAACTGATCATGAGCAGGACAGTTAGGCTTGATTCACGCATTTTATCCCATGTTAGTTCTCTTGCCTTTATGGTCATCAGCTATGTGAAAAGATAGAAGTCAGAGAAACCCAGATTAGAGGACGAGCAGTCAGCTCCACACCCGTATGGCAGCACTAATCAGGTCCAGATGGCCATGCTCTGAGCTACTGCAGACCCCATTTGCTGCCCCAGTTCCCTGCTACTGGATGCTTAGGATTGGTAGAAAGGACAGACTCTGGAGCCGCCCCAAGTCAGCCTCCTCAAGCCTGAGAGGGGTGGACGCCTCACTGCCCTTTACAGCGTAGGCACAGGAGCTGGGGTGCAGCACGTGGCCGGGGGGACAGCTCTCACACGTCCCCAAGTGGGGCAGCGACTGCCAAGCTACTCTACCTGCATGGCAGGAGGGACAGGGCTGCAGGAACCAGCAGGTGGACCTGAACGAGGGCTTGGGTATTTATCCCATGAGCACAGAGGAGCAGGAGCTGCAGGCAGCCTGTGCCCAGCCTTCTCTCTGGAAACCCATCTGGCCAAGGGTCTGGCATACTCATTCCTTCCCCAGAGGAGAGGCGTTCAGAATCTGCCTCCTGAGGTGCAGGCCGGAGTGGATCCGTCCTCTGCTGGTCTTGGAGAACGGCCTCTTCATCAGGGAAATGAAGTCTTTAGCACCCTGCCAGCCTGCTCTGCTCTGCATTTTAAATTGTTCATTCAATTTATTTCTGGATAAAATATCTGTGTAAACCAAGCCAGTTTGCAAAACTGGCATCCCTGTGGAAAAAACATTGGGGGAGAAAGAATTGCATGCGTGACTAAGCTCTATTTTAATTTAAGCAAGTGTTTTGATTAAAGCGTAAAGGGAGGTGCTCCTCCCCGAGCACATTCTCACCCTCCGGGCTTCATCTCTTCAGCGGGCATGGCGGGTTGGTGAAAGGCTGAAGCCTGGGAGGGGTCAGGTCTGGGCTCAGGTCTGACACAGAAAGCCCAGAGCCGGGGACCCCTTGTCCACTGCCCCAGGCCAGCACCCAGTGCCGTCTGACGCAGAGCAGCCGCTGTGCCGACTCCTGCTTTTAAACGCTTTCTATGAGCACACAGGTGCAGCACACAGCGTCGGCTCGGGGCGGGGAGCGGGGCCGGCTGTGTGGTCACTGCGTTTATGCCCCGCCAGCCCCTGCCTATTGGCTCCCTTCCCACTTGCAAAAGGTTGGTTTTCTTTTCGAAGCTTAAGTGATGTGTGAGCTCAGTTCTGCTGCATAACAACTAGAGAATACTGGAAAAGTGGGTTCATCTCTGTGTGCCTCGGAAGCCAAAACAGAGGTGCTAGCATTCACTCCAGACCACACAAGTAGACACGACGCGGTAGGGACGGCAGCCTATGTTCTCGGCCTGAGCCGGTGCATGCTGGGAGTCTCCCTCAGTACGCAGTGCAGCTCGGTCAGCTGGCGGCGGGGTGCTCCGCTCCCGAGTGGGCAGACACTCTCAGGCCGCGTGTTTGTGCACGAAGAGGAGAGCGGTTTAGCCCATAGGTGCTCAGCAGTGAAAATTAGGTTTTTCAAGATGGTAGAAAATTGAACCAATCTATTGCATATTAGCAGTTAATTAGTTAATTAATTTAAAGTGATGGAATTCCCGCATAATGAGCATATTTTAAAATTTATTATTCTTAGTTCTCTGCCCTTTAAAGGTACTACATGTACTTTTGATCTTTTTAGTCCCTATAACACAGTCTCCGTCTCTTGATTTTGAAGAGGCACTCCTGCTTCGAAGTCAGGGAAGCAGACTTGCCGAATACGGGAAGCTCACAGCCGCATGCCCAAAGTGCGGCAGAACTGACCCTCAGACACCGCCTCTGAGTTCAGAGCCACTGCGCTTTATGGGTGAGTCCCACATCCACTGCTGATGGAATTAATGGGCAAAGGCCAGTCATGGCCCTCTTTCAGTTTCCTTCAGTCTCAAGATGTTCTTTTAGCTACTGGCATGGAGATATTAAAACGAGAAATCTGGCTTTGGTTCAGTTGTTAAAAGCATGTGTAGTCTGGAACTGTTAGATTTTCATTAGACTCTTCAGAAATATATATTAGTCTCACAAGAGCAAGGGCATCCTTTCCATTTATTACGTACCTTCCCTCCTACCAAAGAAAGAGAAATGAAGTAAAATATAAGGAAAAGGCCAAGAGAAAGAGGCCATGAATTTAATATTCATAATGGCAGCAGCTAACATTTATTATGCATCAATTATGTAACAGAACTTATACGATGTGCTTTACATATATTATTTCTCTGTAGCCCTTGAAGGGCACAGTGTGGTCTGCCAGCCATAAAATAAGAAACTGCCCAGCACTATCCCTGGGCTTTCTGTCCCTCAAGGTTGTGCCCGGGGTTCTCACTGGGGCTCACCAGGCCCTTCCCATCCACAAGCGAAGCCTGGGAAGTGGGGTCTTAGAAGGGAGGTCAGCAGGGCCACCCACATAGCACTGCAACTTTGGGGATATAAAAATAACGAGAAGGGCTGGGCAGATAGCTCAGTGGTCTCAGCACCTGCCTGGCAAGCTCAAGGACCTGAGTTCAAGCCCTGCCCACATGCCATGCTGCCGTGATGGCCACTGCAAGTGGACGCGATGGTGCATGCCTATAAGCCAAGTACTAGGGAGGCTGAGGCAGGAGGATCACTACAAGTACAAGCTGCATAGCAAGACCATATACCAAATAAATAAATAAATGCAACTTTAGAAGGAGAAAGTAACAAGACTGTCGCAGCCTCTGCTCTTCTGCACAGTGGGGGATCTTCCTCAGGGCTGGCTCTAGGCAACAACACAGTGATGGGATCAGGTCTGTCCTATGGTGGCAATGCTGGAGAAGACCCACCGAGAGCGGCATGCGCCTTGCCCAGACATGGCACAACACCTCGAGGCTGAGGGGAGGAGGCAGTGCTCAGCGTGAGCATGTGCTCCACATTCCTGAAGGAACCCTGCCTGGCCTGCTCAGCCCTGGGACCTTCAGGACACTGTGGGCTCTGGGCCACAAGTGGGAGCCGCGGGACTGGGTTGGGAGCGAAGGGGTGATTGGCCTCTTCCAGGGCTTTCTGGCCTCCCCTTCCACCGTGGGAAGATACAACGCAAAGGCCTCTGCTGGTGCTGTTGCTGGTGCTGGTGCCAGCCTGGACCCAGCAGCCTGCAGAAGCAGGAGCCTACTTCGCTGATCCTGCAGATGCCCCAGCAGGCGGCCCTCTGGGACTGCAGCAGAAAGCAGGCATGGTCAGGTGGTCACTGTGCTTCACACAGGAGAGGAAACTGATATCCCAGTGGAAACGTTTCCTTTACTAAGCCAGCAAAGTAAAGTCCTGAACAGAAAAGGAGGCGAGTGGCTCCAGAGACGGCGGCTTCTCCGTGGAGCGAGGGATGGGGAGGCACCGTGGTACCTGAGGTGGGGCAGACGGCGGCACCATTTCAGCCCTGTGGTAAGGGTCCCTTAGCTCTTTTCTGTGCTCATGGAGCCAGCGTTTCAGCCATAGCTGGTTTGGACCTCAGTTCTGTCTGGTTTTCTACCAGCGTGGGGCAGGGAATGTGGAGAAGAGTGCAGAGTGCTGTCCTCGGCCTGCGCTCACCCAGCCCCCAGGCCAGGCACCAGGAAGTCCTTGCCGGGAGTCATCTGTTGGGTGTGGCCTCACCACTAGCCCTGGTCGCTGCGGGTGCCCCCTCCTGACAGGCAGGACGCACATTTGCCTAAGTGTCTAAGTGTGTGGTCTCTTCAGCTCCCAGTCCCTTTTGTCCTCCCGTTCCAGTGGTCACTGACCCTTTCCAAATCAACATCATTTGTCAAATCGCATTAGCCTGGTTGCTAACTGCAAGGCAGTGACATTCATCTTTTCCATGCTTCCCAGCCAGTCTGAGGCCTCGCTCTCCCACGGACGGGACCTAATGTGCTGCAGGAGCTCTTCCTCGCGAGGCGACAGGAGATGTGACTCTAAGGGAAACACTGCCGGGCTGCTCGCGGTGCATGCAGATCTGACATTTCCCCTCTGCTCAGCATGCCCACACATTAATGTTTTGGTGTGTCACAACAGATAGTTCAGATGTCAGGGGAATGTCAGTGAGCGCTCTGCAGAGACTGTTATGCTGCCGATGGACGAACTGGGCACATTAAGGAGGAAAGCCACAAGCGAGGGGGCTTGGAGTGCTCAGGGATGCTCTGCACAAAGCAGAATGTCGCAGAGGAAGAAGCGGCTATGGCGCATCATTGCTGCACATACAAATTTCCTAGCTGAGTCCTTCTGGGGGTCATGATCCCCTCAGAATTAATGAGAGCTGAAGCAAAAGGCCCGGCGCTGAAGAGCGAAGCTCGGAGCCGGAAGCCCAGGTCTCCATGTGATCGCAAGGGGCTCAGCCTGCCTCTCAGGGGGCCATGCCTGCAGCACTGAGTGCACACAGCAGCCCCGCTCCGTTGTTCCTCTGCAAGTGAGAAATGAGAAGCTCAGAGCATTCTGGGTCCTACGTGTTCGTTTCATAACTAGGGACAGTTTCATCGGCACTGGAATGCTGTGAGAGACCGCAAGCTCACCGTCGCTGTGGTTGTTTCCTGTGTGTCTGTTTACAGACCCCAGTAGGCTTGCTGCTCATATGGTAGTGCCCAGAGAATCTCAGCTTCAGAGTATTTGCTCTGATCTTAGTTCTGTGTCATTTTGTCCTTCGAGTAAGCCAGTAAGCAGTGCTCTGTTATCACCTCCTCATAGGAGAAGGACTAGCGCTCAGTGGGGCTAAACGACTTGCCAGCCACTGAGCTGACGAGCAGTGTGATGAGGAGCCTGTCCCCCAGGCTCGCGTTTTTCTCCTACACTGTGTAACCCCAGCCCATAAACAAAGAGAAATAATGCAACTCTCCCCTAAGTTTTTAGCTGCCTATCTATCTACCCTCTTAATTTGTGCTGACAAAAATCCTATAAAATATAGCACTTGCTAAAGAACTGGAGGACAGGCTTGAAGTATACGCAGGCTTTAGGGAGTTTATGCTGCTAGACCCTGGCTCCATGCCACTGCTGTGCACGGGGGGCGGGGTAGGTAAATGGTGACCTGTGGCCCCAATCCCATCCCATACGTGCTTTTCAAAAATAATTTTTATTACTTTTAATAAGAAATAACAATGAGACAGTTTCAAAGCACATTAGTAGAACATACACAATAATTAATATTGTTGTCTTCATAGTACTTGGTTAGAGTACTATGCAGAGTGTAAGATGCAGGCATGATAACTTTTCTAAACACTGTTAGTACAAGGTCAGTGAGGAATCAGGACATAAGAGGACCTGTACTATAGCATCCTATAACTCAGTGGTGCCCCAAGTTTTCTATGCAAGATGATTGTGGGGACACAGAAGAAAGGGATCAATGATGTATGGTGTACCTAAGGAGAGTCACCTAGAGAGAAAACATTCTCTCAGGCTTTCACAGAGAGCAAACTGGCTAAGCAATGTCTGTAACTCATCCAGATGGCTGACACTGACAAAAGTTCTACAAAATACTGTTCATGGTTTCAAGGTAAATCCTGAAGAGATTTGACTGATCTTGTCGGATACAAAAGCTACATGTTTTGCTATATAGGTCTTGTGTTAACTTGGCCTTAACCACCTAGGAGAAAATTTTAACCACAAGGCATGAAAAGTAAAGCCAGATTAGTATGCTGAGCTGTAAAAGGCTCAAGTCAGCAGCTTCCAACAATGCCAGCTCTGTTGATAGCCCACTGCTATTATGGAACATTGCACTATGCATACAACTACCTTCGTATACATGTTTTGTAAAGTAAAGTGTTACTGGAATATAGCTATGCTCACTTATGTACCTGGAGTCTATGTATTTTTTTTTTCATTTCCATTTTTTTAAACTAAAAAGGCAGATTTGAGAAACTGTAACAGATACCTCATATCTGTCAAATCCTAAAAGTTTTCCCTCTGATACTTAGGAAACTTTCTCTGTTAGTGTGAGGACTCTGTCATGACCTGTCCGTGTTGACCACAGAAAAGGTGTGCAAGGGGCTAGATGGCCTTGCAGAATGATCATGTGTATTACGTGTTACATTGCAGAGCAGTAGGCACAACCATGCTAAGCTGGAGAACCAGGACAAAGAAGTGAAATCCGAAGTATTTTTCAGTTAAAGCCTCTGCTATCTGCACCAGTATTCTAAATCAGCTCCTCCAGCCCTCAGCGGGACATCAGAAAATGGTCACTATATTCACTTGTCCTGAATCTGTACTACAAAGCATCATTCCCCACCTGAGTCGCCTGGGAGGTTAAACACAACACCCACACGTGACTTTCACTGAGCATGGGGAGACATCCAGACCTACTGAGCCAGAAGTGCTTGGAGTGAACCAAGACATCTGCACTTCTCACACACGCTGTCCAGAGCCGGGGTCTGCATTCCACTGTTCCCCATAGCTGAAGATCCTTACTTCCTCTTCTTGGAAGCATTGCAATCCACTTGCAGTATCATCCCCCTAGGTTTAGGGGGGGATGTGTCAGAAACTTGAACCTGACATCTCTCTGAGCTGTGGGTATTTCTTGGTGGTTTCACCTAGTCTCTAGTTCCCACAGCCCTACACAAAATTTTGGATTTGCCACAAAATCAAGTCATCACAGTTAAATTAAAGTTCTAGAATGGTTCCAGAATTATTCTTCCCTCCATCCTTCATCAGTAAGGATAAAGATTTGCCCATTAGGAAGTCTAACCAGTATATCCTGGTCCTGTCTTCACAGCTACTAGACTGGGTCAAAGTACCCTTATTTCTCTCTTGGTCTACTACAAATAATCCAGGTACTGTTCCTGCTTGGATATTGTAGCTCTTTCAACTCATAATGTGCTTAGTTATCTTCCTTTAACTAGTTTAAGCCTCTTTGTTGCTTAGAGTCCTCTAGTAATGTTCCATTACATTTAAAACTCTGTAAGTGTCTTATTATGTCCTGTAAACGTATACCTCTGGCCATTGACTACCTCTGAGGAGTCAACTCTCTCACTTTCACTTGGTAATTCATCCTTGTTCTGCTGCCCTCTTTCCTTTATTGAAAATTACACTTATTTATTTCCCAACTTGATGTTTCTTGAGCCTAGAAATTTCTTTATGGCTATGTCCTTGGTGTCGTGCAGAGTTCAGACTGGGCTATTCTACTTAGACTCTCTCACGCATTGTATCACTTTTTACTGCGCCACCCTATTTTATTTCCACACAGCACTATCTCCATATGAAGTGGTATTTATTCACTTGATTTGTTTTCTGCACCACAACACCTAGTCCACAGGAACATGTCACATGCTTAGATCATGGGTACTGTGCTGCTGTTGCTTAGTACTTCTTGCATAAATAACTATTCAGGCTAAGTCTGTATTCTCTCAAGTCTTCCCAGTGAGTGTGTGAGCTGGTTGCCTATCCTCTGCTGCAGGGGCACAGGAAATCCCTGCTAGCCACGTTCTGTGCCTCTCAAGAGCAGAACTGGTCTTCACCTGCCTTCGATTGTTCCCCATGCATTTAGCACCATACCGTGTACGCAGTAAGTATTGAAGAAATGTTGATGAATGGACTATATAATGGGTTTGGGGCTCCATAGATCAAGATTTTCTTGAAGGGTAGATAATTACTTCTACTTTATATCTGACATTTTAATATAACTGGTTGTGGTCATTATCCTTTGGAATTGCATTCCAGTCAATTCTTTCAAAAAAGAGAAGAAAATAAGGCAAAATTACTTTGTGAGCAATCCACAATCGGATTTGCATTTAAAAATTGCCAAGTGAGCACTACTGCCTGATGATCAAATGCAATTAATCTCTTGGAGCTCAAGGTCTCCTCCACGGGGGCAGGGATGGCTGGACCAGGGAGTGTGGCTGACTCCCGGGCATGGAAAAGTCATCGCCCTCGTCATTTACACTGATAAGGGGCCTGCGGTGTCTCTCCTTCTGCTAGCAAGAGGCCTTAGGAGAGGTGAAGATGCTGTTGGAGACTCCACCTCTATCTACATGATTGGGATGCCCGCCCAGCCTACAAGCCTGAAGGAGGAGCATAGGGAGGGACGCACGCACACACGCACGGGCGCACGCACGGGGGCACGCACGGGCGCATGCACGCATGCACAGACTCACGCACGCATGCGCACCTGCAAACAAGCAGCAGGCAGATGAGAAACAAGTGCAGGATGAGACCCAGGGCCATGGCTGCACTCTGCTTCCTGGCTGAGGAATCTGAGTGGGAATTTTCATTCTCTGCACTGCTGTTTCCACTCCTATAAATGAGGGAAGGAACAGGCACCTCCCAGGGCTGTAGCTCTGCTCCAGCCTGGGGTCTCTGTGCCCAGCATTTGCTGGCTTCTGATCTTGCACGTCCACTGGAAGCACTGGGTTACAACTGTCTTCTGTGTAGATTTCACTGTAGCCTTGTCCAAAGTGGGGAAACTGAGGCTCAGGCCTCTGGCAACAGAAGGGCTGGGAATGAAGACCATAGCTGTTGGACTTCATACTCAGTGCTTTTCGCCTCAAACCATAGCTACTCTGAAAGGAGCAAAGGGGAACTTTAAAACAGCAGTGCTTCCGCTAAACACTGTTGTACAGGACTGTCCGGGTGCTGTCCTTCACAGGGCAGAGTCCATGTCTCCGGCAGCCCGTTCTCCTCTGTCCCAGTGGTCTGTCCTCAGGCATCCACACAGGCCAGGGAGCCTCCTGCCCCAGCGGCCTGCCCACGCATCACTCGTCCCCTGCAAGCTGTTCCTTCTGTGGGCTTCTGCTTCAGGTCTTGCTAAGCAATCCAGGTCCACCTGCTGTGCTGATGTGTCCTGATGTGAGAAGGGCTCTAAGTCTTTTTGTTCCCCCAGTTTTGGGGTCTTTCCTTTTGGTTGAAGATTCTTTGGAACTTCAGTCCCTGAATTCAGAATTTGTTAAAGCTGCTCTTGTGAATATTAATACAAAGAGATGCTCTTCTCCCAAAAGAATCTTCTAGAGTTCTCGAGAATCATTATTTCAGTACATTTCTGAAACACAACATATGTGATCATTTTCCAAGGTGGACCCATAGTTTGTAGGACGTGAAGATTAAAGCACTGGCTGCAGTTCTTCAAAAAGACAATGAAATAATGAATTAAAATTAGTTCCGAAGGGGCCTGTGCAGAGGAGGCGTGCCTCAGCGCGAGGCCTGTCTCCTCTGCCCCTAGAAGGAAGACGGGACTTGTGGGGCTGGGAGGACCCAGCCTGCTGCCAGCGAGCATGGAGCAACCGGAGGACCAGCACGGAGGAGGTGTCACCCCAGGGCCATCCGCTTCGTTTCCTTTCGCTGGGCTGTGTGACCTCAGACAAGTCACTACATTTCTCATTCTGGTGGATTTGTTTTAAAAATGGGAGAATAATTGTCTTACAGATAACGATGACTCCCTTTGAAAAGATAATTAATGAAGAAGCATTTTGAGAAGCAGCCATTAGGCACTGTACAAATAGAGGTTACAATTCTTGTGAAAATCTTATTAATTCTAAGAACTACACATATGTTAGCAACCATTAACATTATTACTAAGGTGTCAAATAAAAACAAATCCAGACTTGAGGGAGGAGAAATTTTCTTCACAAATGCTAAGGAAAGCGCTACCACTAGCAGGAGTGTTCCTGTAGGAGACAGGCGCGCACCTTCGTCTGACAGGAGGGGCAGAACACAGAGAGCTGTCCAGAAGCGGTGGGGAGGGGGCTGCACAGGCTGCATGAGAGGGACAGCGGCAACCTGGCTTCTGCTCTGGTCAGCTGCTTCTGCAGGTCTTGTTATGGTGAGGCCATAATGAGTGAGGCTGAAGCTCAGAGCTGGGGAAGCCCATGGAGCCAGGTGTTGGGGCCTGTCCAGCCCGTGGACACTGCCCAGGCAGTGCAGGGGAAAGAGACAGGTGAGCCAGCCAGGGCCGAGACAGTGTGGGCTTGGGGTCTGTGCCCACCTCTGCCACTGGTGGACGTGGCCTCATTGCCTGTCTTCTCGGAGGGCTATGGGACAGGCGCTCCCGTAGTGGGCGTATTCAGAAACACTGGCACAAGTGCTTGGCCTTTGCCAGTTTTCAGCAGCGCAGGGAAAGTTCAAGGCCAGCAAACACCGCCAGTTCTCTGCCCTTCTGGTTAGGGCCCCCCCCCCACGAAATTCCCATTTCTGGCCAGTTACATAACCCTCAATCTTTACACTGGCAAAATGGGAGTAGCTGGTAACAGACACCCTTGGGACAGGAGCATGCACGACGCCCACCGCCACTCACAGCAGTGCCATCCTGCGCATTGTGTGTCTTCTGGGGAGAAAAAGGGCCCAGGGAGGGGCCAGGGCCCATGCTGGGCCGGCTGGGCAGGGACACTAGGAGGCGGGCCAAGTCCAGGGTCTCCGGTCCACTCTGCCTCACACCATGTGCCGAGAGCTGAGTGCCAGTGTCGTGCGCAAGATGTCAGGGAGTGTGGCCAGAGCTGCGGAGGGCAGAGAAGCCCCTGTGAGGGTGCATGCTAGTAAGGGGCTTGATTTTGTTCTAGAGGCCAAGTGTTTGTAGTTTCCCCTGAAAAGGGCAAAAATAAAGATAAAGACGAGGAAAAAGTCTCCATCGAGTGCATGTTGCACATTGGCTGCCAGCAATGTTTCTTTCAAAAATAAAATAAAAATGTTCTGTTGTAGTTTTTCCCCTCTTTTGGAGTGAAGAAGGAATTGCAGGAGAGTGCCAGACAGCACTAGCATATGCTTATTTTTATAACTCAGTGTGGGCAGCCTTTCTCAAACACTTTGTATAAATATATTTATTCTCCCACGGAGACCCCGCCTGCGAGGTTCAAGAGTGACTGAGGAAGCCCATGAGTTATGGGCTGAGGAAAGAAGAGAAAGGACTCGCCACGGAGATGCTGATGTTGCCTTGGTTCTCGCTGAGGCTGTTGCCTGGCGTCCTAAATTAGCGGTGGCCATGCTTGGGGTGAATCTGTAGCCGAATTCATGCTCCGAGTGAAAGATGTTTCCCTCTACATTTGCCTTAGATACGTTCAGAGAGCAAGGAAATGTTGACATCCGGTGGGCGAGATGGAAATCACACGCACACACACACATGTGCACACACACGCACACACACGCACACACACACGCGCACACATACTCGCACACACACACACACACACACACACACACCCAAACCCGTTGGTGCACAGCTCACATTTGCAAGCTGTCTGCACTTCCTGTATTGGCCTCAGCTTTGACAAATGTAAAAAAGTCACTAATATTTTGACACTCTCCCTGCCCAAGTCTGATACCAGCTGGCTGCAAAGGCCCGTACTCATTGTTCTGCTGCATTTGAAAGGCTGGGCCTGAGCCAGAGGGCTGGACTGGGTCCATTCGTTCGTTTTCGAGATTGGAACTGCAGCTTAGCCATCATGACCATTTCTCAACCCAGTTTGGAAACGTCTTCCAAATCTGGCAGATGCTGGAGAGGCAAATGTGCTTTGGGGCTGGAAACCACAATCCCCGAGAAGGAAACAGAAGGTGGTGTTTAAATCCGAAAACAGGGCCTTACTTTCAGAGCAATTAACATTCTGCAAGATGAGTGTGCCTTACTTCTGTCAACATGCCCACACCTTTTAGAATCTTTGGGAAGATGGCTTTTGTTATCATTTTGGGTAAAAATAGCAATTTTAATTTCAGATGCAGTATAACAATTATGGAAATATTTGCTTCCCTGCCCTCAAAGAAATGAAATGAAACAAAACCCACAAAGTGCCAGCGCCATGGATAGGAAAGGTCACTGAGGTTCTTGTGCCAAATCTTTTCTTTCTACTTGGAGTTCTTTTACCTTATGTCAAATCTTACATTTGTGATTAAAAGGGAAAAGGAAGCTACACCGGTTCTTTGGAGAGGTGTGCTGTCTTCCCTCTGCCGTTTGGGCCCAGGGACCACGCTGCTCCGGCAGTCCCAGTCAGCTACTGAGCAAGTGCGCTGCAGCATGAGCAGTAAAGCCGTTCTACAATCTACACAAAATATCTTTGCTTTCTACATCTAAGGAATGCTCCCCTGCTGTGTATTCCTGCTGTCCTGTTTTCCAGTCACTTAATAATTACAGACATTAATCCTGATCATTTGCAAGTTTTCCATTTAAATTTATTCCCAGGTACAGATGCTTGGGAAAAGTTCCACTGTGACTGTAGGAGAAAGGAAATTGTAACTTGGTCCTGAAATCATTTAAAGGGGATTATTTTCAAGGTATGATGAGAGCTCATAGTTTTCATTGTCACAGTAATCTGTGGGAAGACATTTCATTAATATTTTATCTAAGTATGACTTAATGTATCCTTACTTTGTGAAGATTCCATCTGATTTACATGCACAATTTCATGTAACACTCAGACAACTTTACAACATATATAATTGCATCGGAGTCACTTTTCAGGACAGGAAAATGATACTCAGAGGGATTAAAAATCCCTTAAAAAACACTTTGACCCTAGACCCTAGACCTTCATCACTTTGACCCCAGTCCTTGCTGGAATTTTGACCCTAAGGCTGTTGGCTGTTGCCATCAGAAAGACTGGTGCTCCAGTCTCCGCATCCCTCCTTCAAGGGCAGTGGTTCCAGTCAGTCGCTGTGCCCCTGCTGGTCGGGTTTCCTCATCAATAGAGATAAAGGAAACAAAAAATGTAGACAGTTTGAAGGTTGAACTGGCACATGCCATCAGCGTGGGGAAAAGCCCCAATGTCCCAGGGCAACCCCTCGGAACAGAGGCAACGTCTCCTTTCCCTCCTGAACAGACTGGGCTGCCTTTCCCCAGGGCCTGCCTCACGTCCCACCTCTGGCCTACACAGAGCTGCTGAAAGAGCAGATTGCCAGAGTCATCCACAGCTGCAGCACGGGCAGGCTCTTCTTCCTCCACCCAATGGTCTCACACACTGTTCATGAGTAGGACAATATTCCAAACTTTAATTTCCACGGATTAATTCTCTCTAATTATTCACCATCTGAAACTTCGCAGGAGGATTCCACAGGATGCTCTTCCATCCTGAGGCAGGGAAGGCAATGTCGAATCATTTTCTGATTTCAAGTGGAAAACAAACTAATTATGTGGAAATATGATAATAGATTGCGCTGCAGGGACCAGTTCTCAGCAGGCTTCGAAATGTTTGCTTCTGATCAGCGCTTCATGTTATTTCTTCCAGGAGGAGCTGCCCTTTCATAATGCATCAACATTATTGACTGGACCGTGATTCCTTACTTGGAGTTAAGATGATTTGCATAATTGTATATTACTTCCGTCTGGTGGAAACAAACAAGATGTTTGGGCGCTAATGATCAAGAGGGCAGCAGTGCCTGCTGGGAAAAATAGAGAAGTCCAAAACCAATGCAGAACAGCTTTTCTCTTTGGCATCTTTCACTGTCTTCCTGTGGCCTGGCTTTCTAGCCCGTTTGGCCACAGGCCTCTGCTATACGTCTGTCCAAGCATAGGAAGTGGTCTTGTGGAGCCTGTGTTCCAACTTCGGGAGGATACAGAGCATCGCCAAGTTGTGAACTTTCATTCTGCCATGTGTTTGCATAGGTCTCTTCTGCTGGAGCGACCCCCTTCTCCTCTTTGGCAGGAAATGTCACACGTCAAGATGCAGCGCAATCAGTGCCTCGCTCATTTTCTTGTTCCTCAACAGTCCGACTTGTGGGCAACATTCTCAAAATGAGAAAAATCAAACAAACACAGCGAATGCTCAAAGGCAGCCAAGTATGTATTCAGAAAGTTCATTGTCATCCACACCACTAATTCTACAAAATGTTAGATATTGACATATGTAATAGATTTGGATCAAATCCATTCCCCCACTTCCACGCATTTGATAATAGCTTTTGGTCATCACAGTTTTCTGACTCTAGACACCCCAGATAGAAGAGTGATCAAACAGGGCTAAACTAAATCCCATTCCTTTTGGCTCTACGACCCTCCCCTCCATCCTCACTCATGCCTCTGTTCAGCACTTATTCATTCTCCCTGAAGAACTGAAGATGGGCAGGCTCATAGCTTGCTTTCTCATGTAACTGCATGGCTCACCAGGACAGAGCCAATGCCAAGGAAGTGTCTTTAGACACCACACTTCAGAGAGGCAGGATGTACAAACTGACACATTACAAGGGCAATGCAAACAGAGAGCCCTAGCTTGCTGGTTCTCAGCGATTTGTAGTGTTTGCATTGTGTGAGCAAAGGAGACTTGGGCCACACATACTTAATATGAAAGATGTCTGTCATTGATTAGGTATGTCTGAAATGGAAATGCCAACTTGCAGTAGTAAGTTCTATATCATGTATTTTCATTCTTATCATAAAATTTAATTTTGGTCATCTTTAAGAGACTCATTGGCTATTTGTGGGGATTTTTGGTGGCTGTAGCTGATAAACTTACTGTATTACTTCAAATTTTAAAAAATAAAACCCCAGTTTAGTACGTTAAATGGGTTATAAAATAGCAAGAAAGTTATAATATTACAGTTTTGAGCATTAAACTAACACATTTTGGTTTACTCTTATTGAAGTGAGATCGTGTTCACACTTGGACTATGAAATATCCATACATTCTCTTTGTCTTTGGCCACAGCAATACAATGCATTTGATGATCTTAATGTCATTTTACAGATGTATTAAGCAAAGCTCAAACACTTGACTAGGAGGAGAATGTGAACGGCACATCCAAAATTCAAGCTGTTTGCCCCAACTGCAGAGTTCCTGCTTCTTTTCGCTATCACACACACTGTTACTCACTTCTAGTCTAGCACGGACTGCTTTGGATTACAGAGGAAGGTGCCCTGTGCCTGGTGGATAATGAGGTTCCCAGTGACTGTAGTCTTTTTGGGCATTCGGTAACAGCCAGTGGTAACAGCCAGTGGTGGTGCCGGTGGCTTCAAAGGGAGAAGGGATGAAAAAGGAGAAGAACTTCGTGCTCAGTGCACTTTGCAGGGCAGGAGTTAGCTCACCTGCCACGTGATGCCAATCCCTCCAGGCGCACATAACGAGCTCTGTTCCTCAGCGTAAGGAAACGTGGGCTTGGGCAAGTTGGGCGCTAGATTCGTGAGCCGAGGGCTCCTGCCCACTCTGCGCCAGGGCTGCTGGATCTTATTCAGTATTGTGTTCTTAGCTTGGCACAATCTACACGTGAAATAAACAAAGGAACGCATAGAAACACATTTTTATGAAAGTTAATAGGAGGTAAACCGGCTTTTACATCTGAGTGTGTTTGACTCCAAAGGCTGTTGTGTTTCTGTCATGCCAGGCTGCCCTGGGAAGCTTAAAACGCCCTTGAGATTCTGAAACAACTTCCATTTTCCAAGGATAACTTCTTATACAGCTGCTTCAATGCAGCTGGCCCTTTGGAGACAAAAACGTTTATAAGAAGGCTTGGCAGGTTTCTTGGACATTAAATATCTCTTACAAAATAATATTTTGATGTATTGCATGTCAATGAATCAGAAACATATGGCTTCCATTTCCTTTAGAATGTACATACAAAACATTTTTATATATTTGGCAAAGTAGATTTTCCTGAATGCTGCCCCCACACATTAATCCCCCAGTGCATTGTATCTGAGAAGACTGGAAGTACACATGAGGGTCCCAGAAGCCAGGAGCGCCGCAGCTCTGTCTTGGACTCCACAACCGCACAGGTCGCCTCCCTTGGGTTCCCAGTAGTAGAGGAAGTGGCTCTCTCAAAAAGAAAGCTAGGAGCCTACTCGGGTTGTCCTGGGCTGTGAGCCTCCCATCAGAGCAGACCTCTCTCTTCCTCCCTTGGGAGCACAGGGCATTCAGGGGGTGCAAGGGAGGAGATTGCCTTCTTCTGCACGCAACATTGTGTGATGTAAACTACAACTCACATGTGTCCATACTGCAAGTCTGAAGTTTTAAGAGATTGCATCTTGGGTATTGCATATGCCGATTCCTCCAGACTGGGCATGACAGATATTCCTTCGGAACAGAAGACAGCTGCTACGCAGTGTGTGGTGGATGCGCTAGACAAACACTTCTCAGAGCCCGCTCCGGAACGTGCAGCACTGCTCTGCTAGAGCTGCAAGGTAAGTGACACCCAAAGCACCCGGGGAGAACCCTGATGGTCCTCCCAGGCCTGGGAAGTGCTTTACATACTCTTCGCTCCTTTGGGGCTAGGTTCCAAGTTATAATGGTTGGCCTTAGTAGCCAACTGAGATGAGTTAGAAGTATGGCACTTCCTGTTTAGGCTGTACAATGGCAGGTGTAGGAGTATGCAGATGTGTGTACTTGTGCAGCAGAAGCCAGGACAGAGGACGGATCTCTTTCCATATGCACAGGAGGTTCATCACCTCAGAAGAAAGAAAGCGGATAGGCCTTGCCTATGGCCATGAGCGTCACACACTGGGGCCTCAACCCTGAGGTCTGTGAGTCACATGACTTGGGGAGGGTCAGTCTGGATAGTCTATAATTTCATACAGGTGGAGCACTACAGTACATATTGCTTTGCTGGCTTTTATTCAGCACAGGAATTTGGACATTTGTTCACCCTCTCCATCTCTTGATAGCTCACTCTTTTTTACGGAATAGGGCTTCCTAGCACGATGGCGCAGGTGCTACTTTATACAGCCACCTCTCGATGAGCACCTGGGCTGCTTTCAGCTTTGCCTATTACACACAAAGCGGGTATGAACGCAGGTCTAATAGCTTTTGCGGACATACGGTTTGGATTACCCGGGACAGTTGGCTAGCTGTAGGACAGTCGGATTGTGTGGCAGGTACGTGTACAAACTTTTAAATACTCCCAAACTAGTCCCTAATTAGCTATACCACTTTATGTTTTCAATAAAAATGAAACACTTTTGGCTATTCTTCATTTTTCCCGGAATTCATTCTGGTAAGGTCAAGTAAGATGCAGTTAATTTTTAAATTTTCAGGCTTCCTTTCAATCTTCTGTCATTATGGTTTTAATTTGAGTATCCTGCATTCTAATAATGGTGAGCATATTTTCAAATATCTATTAACAAGCAGTGCACTTCTATTCATTACACGGCTGTTTTACTCTTTTTGGCTTATCTTTTTATTGGGTTGTAAAAATTCGTTACATACTCTTTATGTAAATCCTCTGATGTAAGTATTGTGAATACTTTATACACTTTGTGATTTGCCTTTTGTTTTTTCTATATATATATGTGTATACACACACACACACACACACACACACACACACCCTGCCCTGGGGGTGGGGCTGGCACAGCATGTGGTGCTGGGGATTGAACACCAGTCCCTGTGGTTGCCTAAGTTTGCCTAAATGCCTAAGCAAGTGCTTTAGACCACTGAGCCATTGCCAGCCACTTGAGAGGTGTTTTTTTTTTTTTTTTTTTTTTTTTTTTTCTGGCAGTACCAGGGATTGAATCAAGGATCCTACCCTTTTGGTTTCCTTAATGAGACACTTTGAAGGGTAAAAGCTTCATTCAATGTAGTGTTGCCCATTGACTGATTTCTTTCCATGTATAGCAGATATTTTTGTTATATGTCTAAGAAAACCTTGCCAACCCTCAAAGGTGAAAACTATTTTCTCTAATATTTAGATGTATTTGTCATTTTGATTTTAAACTTAGCTATGTTCTCAATTTAGAGTACCTTTGTGAGTGGAATGATTAAAGGTTGATATTTACTTGTTGTATAAAGCAATGCTAATTATTTAGTATATATGTAGAATTAAAGTCCACAACAATAACAGTGCAAATGGTCAATACAGTGTTCTAAAGTCCTTGAGTTGCCTAGTAAGTTTTAAAAGACTCTGGAAAGTGAGGAAATATGTTGTGATCTATGAGACAGCCATAAAGAGAAAAATAAAATAATGAATGGTGAATATACTAATAAAAAGGAAATGGATATAATAAAAATTACACTATAAATCAAAGAAGACTACATAAAAAGAAAAAGATAAAAACTACAAAGGAAAATGGGAGAGCAGTAGATTTTACCCCAAATATGTCAGGCATCACAAGATCACATTAAATATAATCAGAATAAATATTCAGTAAAAGTCAATGTGTGCCAAACTAAGTACTTAACCACAGGTATCCAGCCATGAAAGATACATCTTAAATATGAGATCTCAGAACATTTGGGATTAAGCATATGGGAGCAGATGCACTGGGACAACATTATCACAAAAAATCCTAGTATAATATCAGGCTTAGTAGGTCACAGGGCACGGTGCCGACAGAAGAAGGGTTTTTCATAGTAGGGTCAATCTACCAGCAAGATACCTTATTTCTAAGTCAGAATATACTTAACAGCATATCTTCAAAATATGTGAACCAGCAATTCCAGAAATAAAAGGAGTAGTCAGGTCCACAATTACAGTGGGGACTTTAAATAGGCACTTCTCATTAAATGCTGAAAGAAGACAAAACCTAGAGACAGACAGAATTAAAGAATGCATTTATTATTATAGTCCATTAACCTGAAAGGTACAGAAAGTCAGTATTCCTGGTAATGAAAGAAACTTTTTAACAAACTAAGAATAGAAGACTTTAAGTTAACAATACAAGGGATTGGGGCTGGGGAGATAGCTCAGTAGAATAAGTGCCTGCCTGGCAAGCACTGGGTTCTGAGTTCAATTCCCAGCACCATGCACACACACAAAAGGATCATATTTGCATGTTTAGGTGCCTATGGAAGACATACCTACTGAAATGTTGCAGGCTTTTGTCTTGAAGTTGGGAATAAGAGCACTGCTCACTTCTCAAGTTCTTCCCCAGTGCAGGAAGATGAGACAAAAGTCATTAAAAAATTAAGGACTAAATAAGGAAAAGCTGAAATTTTCTTTATTCAGGAATTTTTCCTTTTTACAGAGAGCAATCAAGAGTTACAAACTATTGAAATCAGTAAATATATTTAATAATGTTGGCAGATTTGAAGTCTATAAACAAAAGTCAACTATTTAAAAAAAAACTAGTGACAATTTTTAAAATGTCAAACAAGGCAAATTTAAAAGTTCTTTACACAGTGCAAAATCTTACTATAGGCATAAAATTTCTTAAGTAAGTTGAAGGATATATTACACTCTTGGACTACACAATTTTCAATTTCTTTCCACACTGATTCCTAGTTTTAATGAGATTTCAGTAAGTATCCCAGTATGGGGAGGGGGTACTGTCAGTGTAGAAGCCAGTAACCAAGAGATAAAGTTATTCAACATAACCTTGGGGCTATACTGTCATGAAGACTTTTTGTCCTTTCCGTTGTTGAGATTTTAACTCAGTTTCTTGAAAAATAACTCTTCTGGCCACTTATTGATAAGAATTTATTTGTGTCTCATATGTCCTGGGTCGTACTGCAAAGAAAGTGTCACAGTGTGACTCCGAGCACAAGGAGCTCTTTCTAGACTCCAGTCTTCTCCTTTGATCGTGCAGAGGGGGTTGAGAGGAGAGACTGGAGGCCCACCCAGGGATACAGCTTGTTGAGGTGCTTGGCAGCAATGGTGGGAAGCCGAGAGACCAGGAGGAGGCCATCTCAGCTCTCCATGGGGAGCTCAGCACTCACAAAATCCATCTGGGAAAAAACTGTTTTACAGAGGAACAGTCCTCTGCAAAATATCCAGAGCATGGAACAAATGGGGAGGAAAATTCTGGCTCGATGACTGCAGTTCTCGTGAATGGTAAGCTCTGGGTTCAGAAGCTCCAATGGGGTGAGCCTGGTCCTTCAGGCTCTGAGTGGGTGCTGCCGCTGTGTGTCTCAGTGATTTTACAGGAACCTTCTGCAGGGAGGGCTTTTCTTTCTGTGCTCGAGTAAGTTGATTGTTGCTGAAAACAACGGCAACCGTGGCTACCCTGTGAGTAGCACTCATGTGCAAGTGACAGAGACCCAGACACAGCCACACAGTGACCATCAAGTAGGAAGGCTCCCTTCGCTACTCTGCAACCCAAGGTCTCATGGCTCTGCTCCTCCCTCACTGATCTCAGCGTCAAACTCCCCTCCCACCAGCAGCTCCCAGCTTCCCCAGTCAGGGGGACGAAATCTCCTATCCAGTGGTTCCCACAGGAGCGCTCGGGCCAGCCTAGGTCATGTGCACACCAACACACACTCTGCAGGATGTGGTGGGCTGCAGCTGGACAGAAGTACTCTGCGTTAGCAGCTCGCCTTGCTGGCCATATTTTCCCACAAGTCCTTGCCTGTACCAGAGCAGACAGGTGTCATGTGTTGTGGTGGCAGCGTGCTCTGGCATGGGTGGAAACCAGTGGACATGGGGTCAGGCACAGCTTCTGGAGACAAAGGATGGCCTCACGCAGAGCCCAGCTCTGGGCCCTGGGGCCGGGGTCTTCCTCTTCCTGGAGGCTGCTTTATCTCTAGAATTGGGATAGCAATGGCCCCGCTCTTGGTGTGCAGAAGCGTTATGTTAACGCAGGGACCTGCTGTAGAGAGTGCCTGGGATGCTTTCAGATTTTATGTATACTATATAAAATAAAAAAAATCTGTGCAGTTTATATGTATTTATAATTGCATTGCAGATAATTATCTATAAACATAAAATGCATTTCAGTATAGCATGAAAATTTGTATGTGGTTATTTATATTTTATACGTACAACAATATTCTTGGAATCTAGCACAGTTCCTGGCATATGGTATGCACTATACATTTTCAATGAATAAATATCATTTACTTTTCTTAGTCTTGTAAACTTAGTGTTGTGATTTCCATTTCGCAAATGAAGGGAAGGGGTAGGAAGGTTAAGTAACTTGCTCCAGGTCGCTTGGCAAGCCATGGCTTAAGCCAGCATTGATCTCCATCTGTCCGTACTCTGCTTTTAGATGTTCCAGGACTTCCTGGCCCTACTGCAGCCTCTTCGAGAGGATTTCTTCTCTGCCATGGGGAGGAGGGACCTGCTTGCTGTCTGTGCCACTAAAGGGGGTCTCTTCCTGGCTGCACTTGAGCCATCTCAGAGCTTGGGTGAGGCTGATGTGCGCTAAGTGGACACATGTCGTGGGATGACAGGGAGGACCAGAGCGGCCGCTGCGGGAGCACCTTCCTGTTGGCAGGAGAGTCATGCGGGAGGTGAGGTCACAGAGAGCTTCTGAGCTACAAAAAATGGTGGTTAGTTTTTGCTGATTTATTTTCCCTTTGGTTTCTGTAAACTACTCAAAATATTAGAAGAACAAATGGTCTCAAAACAACAGATGAGAAAAGAAAGAAAGACAGACAGAAAGACAGAAAGAAAGACAGATCACAGAAGCAGCAGTAGAATAATAAAGTCCCAGCATTCTGGTCCATTACATGTATGTAATTAAGTCTATTAAGTCAATAGACTTAATTAGGCCATGATAGTATGAAATGCTTATGGTCACTTAGATCTTCTCCAATCGCCAGTGAAAGAGTCTACTTGGGGACCAAGTGAAAGACGAAGATAGATTCCTCATAACAAAACCAAAAAGGAAAGGCCTAGCCTCACGCCTGAGAGCCTGGAAACTAACTGGCAGGGGTCCCCAGAGGCCATCGGTGGCCGCACGACCCCAGGGACCAGGATGACAAGGCTGTGGCTCTGTAGGAATCGCCAGTCTACGGTGCTTCATCCGCCACCGTGGGAGATGGCGGCCAGGTGGAAGGCGAGCGCTGGGGGTCAAAGGCTGCAGGGCTGCAGGCAGGCTGCATCTCACGCATCGCAAACAAAAGAAAGCAAGCTCGTGTTTGGGGAATTAGAAAAAACAAAGATGGAATGGGGCCCTGAAGAACCCACACCAGAGTCTTACTAAGCCCTGAAAAAAGAGGAGCGGGGCCCATTCCATGGGAGGACTCAGTCTGTCCTGTCTGCCGGACCCTCCACGTGGGGACGGCCATCCCCTGGCGCACGTTCCGGGTGACAGGGTTAAGACACAGGGCCTGCCTTCGGGGTCTGTGAGCACCATCTTCTAAGTCTTCAAACCTCAGTGCCCTGTCTGCCTTGTCTCACGCTGGGCCAGCCCCACCAGAAATGTGTCCCCTTTTCTGCCAGTTTCTGTTCCTTTTTTGCCATGGTCCCTTCTTACGCAAGGTACATTTGGGACTAAGGCAGTGAGACTCACAAGGCCTGGCGGGGTAGGCACTGACCCAGCAGTGAGCCTGCTGCCTACCTACGTCCTGAACCCTGACTTTTGTGGTGCTTTGGTGAGCCGAATGCTGCCTTCCAAAGATTACCCAGTCATATCTAGGGCTGTGAGTGTCACCCAGTTGAGAAAAATGTCCTTTGTAGATGTCACAAAGACATTGCCTCGAGACAAGATCACCTCAGGTCTTAGGTTCAGTGCCAAGCAGCCTCACAGAAGAAGAGAGGTACGAGTCTCTTGTAAAAGCTAGGTTTTACAGCTTAGGACTGCGCCTCTGTTGCCGTCCCACGCCATCCTGCACAGAGCAATTCACGCTTCTGCGGCTGTGCTCACCACTTGCACTAGCACCACCCCAGGTCCGCCCAGCTGCTGCCCACTGTGGAACACGAAGGGCTGCTTCTGCAGTGCAGACTGTCTCTGCTTCACACCCGAGCTCCAAAAAGTTTGTTCAAACTCACAGTGGAATTCAGGAAATTCAACAACTTTCTGTGCAAAGCTCCCTTGGGAGATATAAGTGGGAAAACAGATTAGGATGAAAAAAGAAGAAGGATTCCTTCCGTGAAAGGAGACATTTTGCTTCTGTAGCGGGCATCTGCTGCACGGGTCCCCGCCTCTGCATTTGGGCCTTCATCTCTGGGAAGTCTACTGAGCTACGCGGCTTCTCTCCACTGTGCCCAGCAACGACTGAAAGGCCAGCCTCTTCCTTCACTGGAGGAGTAAGCCGCTCCCCTTCCACCTGTTGCTCAAATACTATTCCTGCAGTGTCTCCGTGCTGGGCAAAGTCCTGCTCATACCTTACAGGACACTGAGGTGCTGCCTCATGCCCAGAGCTGCCTCTGATGCCACCGCTGCCCAGCTAGCGTTCATTGTTCTTCCCGCCCCCAACCCTTGCCTGGCACAAGATGCAGTTTGATCTGGGATCTGGTTAGCTCTTTTGAGACCTCCAAAGTCGAAGACAGCATCCAGCGCTGCGCTCGTCCTTTCTCCTCCTCTCAGAACTCAATCCCATTAGATGTGTGTGCAGATGCACATGAGCCCACGTGTGTGCATGCTCATGCACGCACACGCACACACCCATGTGCACGCACACGCACATGCACACACATATGCGTGCACACACACATGCACACACACACAATGCACTGAACACTTCCGCCTGAAAGCTCTGAACTCTGGCAGAGTCTGAGCTTATTGTGTGCGTTACTCTGTGCATCTCAGGATAAAGTTCCGGCATCCGTCGGACCTCGGCCCCAGGGCCTCACCTCCTCGGTGCTGGCTTCCTGATCCTGGTGCAGTGGCGTCTACTCACACGCTCCTCACTCTTCCTCAGCATAGCGTGTGACCGCCCGCCTCTGCCCTTCAGTGCAGTGACCACTCTCGCTGTCCGGGCCCTGGCCAGCAGAGCTTCTCAGCTCTAGTGCCAGAAGTTCCTGCCTTCAGTCTCTCTTGACCCTGCCTCTGTGCATTACTGGTACCAGGAGGTTTTCAGGGGGGTTCCTGAACCCTACTGTAAGCGTCACTTGCCACTGTGTCAGAAACAGCGTCCAACGCTGCCTTTGACTTGAGGACTCAAAACTGCAGGAGCGGAGATATCACATCTTGCGTTACTTCACAGCTCTGCACTTGAGTCTTTCTGTGCTTGTCTTTGCAAACCAGAGCTACAGAAACCTTGCCCAGTCTCTTCACAGCCTTGACTCAACTGCGCCTATGATTTCCTGCAAGGTAACCAGGGCTCAATATGACCTGAGCTCCACCAGGTTCCCGTGAAAGTGCTAAATAAACAGAGTTAAACCTGAGCCCGCTCTGTCTTGGAGCCAGGTGTCCGGCATCCATGCTGCACCCAAGAGGCTCTGTCCCTGAGGGCTCCATGCACCTGCTTCTCCATTCCCCTGGCTGCCCACCCCCACCAGAGCAAGTGCGCCTCACCTGGCACAGATGCCTGGCTCCTAACACCTTGTGAGGGAACACATGGCCCCATATGTCAGCTGACGTGTTTATCTCCTCTTCTACAGAAGGGAAATATGTTCCACAATAAATATTTGCATACTTTGCAACAGATTTATTTTTTCAGAGAAGGAAAAAAAAGCAGAGAGGCAAAGACTTTGGTTGGAGCCATTAAATCTTCATTCCTCTGCCATGGTTATCACTACCTGCCCTGGAGGGGACCAGTGTATCAGCTGGTGGGGGCTCTGGGCAAGGTCTGGGCCCTGGGGCTGGGCTGGATGCAAGGCACAGGGGACGAAGTCAGTGAGGGAATCAGCGGCTCCAACTTGGGGCTGCTTCTCCAGGTGGAGAGATTGGCACCCAGGGGCGAAAAAGCCTATGAGCTGGGGACGGAGAGACATAGCAGCTGCATCTTGGAGAAGCTGGGAGGCTGTGCGCTACGGCAGGGAGGCCACAGCCAGCACAAGCTGGGAGGCTGTGCGCTGCGGCAGGGAGGCCACAGCCTGCTGCACTTAGCCTGCAGTGTAGAAAAAAAAAATAAAGGGCTCAAGGGCAGTTCAGCAAAGAGTGCTTACTAAACTAGCTGTGGCTCAGTAGTACTGATTGTATGCTTCCTTCCTGGCCCGCTGAGGAGGTGCTGCTGGGCGGTGTGAGGGGTCTCTGCATGACTGGGGTCAGGCCGAGCTCTTGGGAGGGACTGTGGGTCTTGGGCTTAGCCTCTCTCACTCTCCCTGGTGCCCATAACCCCTAACTTCTCGCCATGCCCAGGCCCTGAGGCAGTGACCTGTACTCCTAGAGCCTGCCAGGATCTCGCCTTTGAGCCGCCTGCACAGGAGTCAATCGGACGCTCTGTGCTCCCCCTGCAAGTCCGCTGCAACAGAAGGGCCGGTGTGCCTCCACCCTTGTTTGTGTCTCTTCTTCCACTCAGGCTCAGGAAGAAGAGAGCCACGCCTGTAAAGGCGGGTCATGACCAGCACAGCTGAGGTAGAGCGTCGTGCTCTACGAAATTCATGTTTCAGAGAACAACTTATGTGTGACAGAAATACCATAGGTCAGATGATGAGAGTAGCAGAAATTCTCCCTGGACCTCCTTTCCAAGTCCTAGCGTACACTGCACCAGAGAAATATGGTTTCTGAGCTAAGAAAGAGACATCAGACGATGCCTACAATCTCAGCTGACGTGGAATAAAAGCTGTTCGTGTCTCCCTGTTCTTCAGGCATAGCAAAGGCACAGAAAGCAGAGACCCTCTGTGAATGGGGCCATGACAAGAAGCACCTGAAGCCTCAAGGAGATCCGCAGGAGGCTCCTTCACCCCAAAGTCGTGGGAGGCAGAGTGCACAGTTGTGCCAGTCTCTGCGTGGGTCTTTACTCGTGTACACTGTGGGAACAATCCTCATTATTTGACACCTTGGAAGACAGAGAAAGGAGACCTTATAGGTGCAAAGGGACAGCAAATGAGGGAGACAGCGGACAAACTCCAGCAGGGCAGAGATGGGGAAAGGGGAAGCAGCCAGAGGTCTGTCTCCTTTCCCCTTGGTGACAGTGGGTGAAACAGTTCCTCTTCATCATCTGTGAAATCACAGATGTTCCTGTTGCCTGCTTCCTCATTCCCTTGGGGTGAGGAGTGAGATGGGGTAGTTAGGGTTTTTCCTTCTTGGATTTCTCTGAGCATTTTGTATGAGCGGTTTGGTATCTTTCCTATTCCTCATAAAATCACTGGCAGTTTTTCAATATACTCATCATTCACTCTCTCCTCCATATTTTATATGCCTTTAAGTTCATAGCAAAGCCCTAAACTTCAGGGCTTCAACATGTGACATTATTTGGAGATGTAGGTTTTATAGAGGTAGAAGTCAGGAGAGTGGGCCCTGTCCTACCAGGACTGACGTCCTCGGGTACAGAGCTTGAGGAACAAGAGGAAAGATAACGGGGAGACACAGGGAAGAGACGTCAGTGACAGGGAGCAAAGCATGTGCAAGCGGAGGAAGACTAAGGCTGCCTGCGGACCCGGACACTGGAAGAGCAAGGCTGTAACTCTGGAGGAAGGAGGGTCTGAGGGGCCCTGCAGCACCGTGTCCTGGCCTAACTCACAGAGGGTGGGTGTCAGTGCTTTGTTATTGAGGCTGCAGGAAGCTCATACAGGCTCTGGCAGTGGTTGCTGTAATGCGCAGCTGAGGACATGAACAGAGGCTGGAAGAACCCAGAGGCCTCCACAGAAGAGCCCTCCACTGCCGTGAAGAGCTTCCTCCTTGGAACACGGATGTTAGTGCTCCTGTGGGGCCACGTGGGAGCAAGGGACAGCTGCACAAGGGGAGGAAAGGTAGCTCCTGTGGTAGCATGTTGGGTATTGCTGAATCTTGCTGGCTGGCTGGAGAGCAGAACTCAGAAGTGGGGGACTGACACCTAGCTGAACTCACGTCTCAGCAAAGCGCTGGAGAAGCTGGCTTCTTCCCACTTACAGTAAAATGTGAGAAGGTAGCGAAGGGGCGATCAAGACATGGCTACCTGACTGGACAGTGGGATGTAGCCCCTCAACCACCAGATCAGAATGGAGCCGAAAAGCAGGATCTAGCCCAATCCAGCCAGGGACTAAGCAGCAAGATGTGACCTGTGAGACACAGCTGGCGCACACAGGCAGAGCAACATCCAGAACCTGACTTTAAAAAGTAGGAAAGACGGCAGCTGTTGGCTTCAGCACCCTGCTGTCTTCCTGGGGCTCTGCTGCGCTGCTACTGTTCTGTGTAGGCCACCCTGTGTGTGGGGTAGAGTTCTTCTTGCTCTTCTCTTCTGCTTACTCTTCCCTTTTTTCCTTTACTTCAAGTAAAAGTTGCGTTTCCCTGTTCATCCATTATCCTGGACAATTTAGGGTTGCTACAAAAAGAACCACCGGATGCTACAACATCTGGCAATAATAGGGGACATTTGTCTCAAGACTATAACAGAAAAGCTGACTGAGTTGCTATAGTGGATGTTTAGAACACAAGATCCTGGCTCTTAGCTGGTGCTGCTGTACTTGGAGTGTGACTTCTTTCTTATCTATGTAAATGCTATGTGTTACTTAGTAGAAACTTTGGTTCACATATGTTAAGGCTGTCGTTTGCCCCTAAACAGCCAACAAAGGCTGTGTTTTGGGGCCCCCTCCTCAGCCCTCTTCCCAGAGTTTTGCTGTCTGATTTCCCCTTACTCTGCAGATGCTCTTCAGCCTCTGGAACAAAGCGCTGCTCTAAGCAGGAAGGCCACCTGCAGACGACCATCCCATACCTCTTAGGGAGTATGAGCTTCTGGTCCGCCAGGATGGACCAGACCCAAGGTAGCCAGTGGCTGTGACTCACCTGAGGAAGCTTGCTGCTGAGCTAGCGGAAGCAGACCAGCTGGTAGGGAAGCCTCAGTAGGATGAATCTTCTGGATCTGGGGTGTTGACCAGAGGCTGCCAGGGAACCATGCCCTTAGGAGAGAGTGAGCAGCTCTTTCTGCAGCTGCCATATCCGCTGAATTCTGAGTCATCTTGCTTGCTCTGCCAAGGACTCAAACTCCTCCTTGCACAATCCCATAACCGCAGTGTGTATCCAGGAAACATACCAGTTTGTAAGGTCTTGCACATTAGTACAATACCTGTTCCGACCTTACAAGAAAGACCGTAAGCCTTGAAGGGCGTGATCATCTTGGATCTGAGCCCCCAGCACCTGTCATCTTCCCTTTCATATAGAATGAACTCATTGTGTTTGGGAAATGCATAAATTAAAGAGTGAACAAATGACTCACTTGTCTGTATTAATTTCAATCCAGCTTTGTAAATACCTGAGAATCTGTCATAGCCGTAAGCAACATAAATTACCATCATCCTATTTAGAGATAAAAGTACAGAACATTCAAGAAATTGATGCCAGGAAGCTATAATCTATGGAATATAAATTTTTTGGCTCATTTTGATGGATCTAAAATTTAACAATAGGGTAGTATTGATATTTGAAGAATTTTGCATGTAGGGCTTCTTGGTTTTTAAACTTTGATTAATAGACATTTAATAAAAATCAAGCCATAATAAGAAAACTAACAATGATATCACTACAATCACCATTCTCCTGTGCCATATATTGTAGTAAGCCTTCTCTGTACTGTTTGTCTCAATATCCTTAACGTAAGATGTTATGGCTTTATAGAGCAGAACACTAGAACTTGGTGACGTCACATTTGCTTGCCATCTCAGGCATGATATATTAAATGTAGCTTTCTATCCATTGCCTCTGTTTGCCTGTAATACCAGGGCTCTCCCACAATATATAACTTCTTAGATATTTCAATTTTATCCATATGTTGAATTTTTCACTTCTTTCTGGGATACCTTAAGAATAAGAATCTCAAAATCTTAATTTAATCCTCGATTAAAGGATTTCCTCAGCAAGCCCAAATCTTCCTCACAAGTACTGGTGGCTTCCATTTCTACATACTGGAGCTCTCAACGGATACTTTGCCTGTGCCTTGGTCCAAGCGTGCCTGTGGCGGGCCTGGCTGCTGAGCGCTCGTGCTGTTCCTTTGGTACCGAATGGTAACACCATGTCCCAAGGCATCTGGGCTGGAAACCTCAGAGTTATTCACTCCTCAACACTACTCAGGTATTTCTTGAGTATAAGGACTTTGTCCTATTGTTTCTGTTCTTTAGAACTTTTTTTTTCACTTTTTGGTAGATCTGAGGATTGAACTCAAAATCTTGTACTTGCCATGCAGGAGCTTATACTACTGAGCTATATGCGCAGTCCTTGTTCTTTAGAATTTTATATGGCAAAGAATGAGTGTGAAAGAGATAATCATAGATTACTACATCCAGATCATTAAATTGTGTGCTTCACACACATAGTGCCCAAATGAGATGGAACTGATAACTCACAGATGGGTCTCTAGTATCATAGAGTTTAGGGAGAAGAATAAGGAAGCAGAAGGAGTTGTCCTTGGGTAGCATGAAAGACTCCTCATTCTATAAAACTGGAAGGAACAGGAGAGCAAAAGAGGAGACACATGTAGACAGGAGACGCAGAACTCCCGCTCATCTCTCACTGATAACCCCTTTACTTGGTTAAATATAAGGCAAACCTTTCTAGCAAAATTGAAGAGGCAGCTGGGTGTGGTGGTGTACACCTGCAATTCCAGCACTCAGGAAGCTGAAGCAGGAGGATCGATGAGAGTTTGAGGCCAGCATGGAATACACAGTGAGACCTTGACTTAGGAAGAAGGATGGAGGGAAGGAGGGAGGAAGGGAGGGAGGAAAGGAGGAAGAGAGAGAGGGAGAGGGAGAGAGAGAGAGAGAGAGAGAGAGAGAGAGAGAGAGAGAGAGAGAGAGAGAGAAAAAATAGAAAAAACCCAAAAAAGTGAAAAATGAGATTGTGCATGAAGGTTGAGAAAGAAGGCTTTAAGAACTTACTGATTGGCCTTCTTTTTCATTCTTTATTACTATGATATTTATTAAACACCTAACATGTAGTTACTAAAAATTAATGGTCCCATTTTTCTAGCACTGTGCCACATTAAATAAATTAAAAGTTTTTGAGGTTATAGAGCACCATGGAATTATTTCTGTGTGCCCTAAAACTGTACAGCCAAATGCTTTTTGCATAGTAGGTAAGCATAAAGGTTTTAGGTCAACTGAACTGAGTCCACATGAAGTGTTCAAGCAAAGCTCAAGGATCTTGGGATAAAAACGGTTTTGGTGGAAGTCCTCTCCTTCCAAACAGCAGAAGCCTGATGTTTGGAAATACATCTTACAAGGATCAGTAACTGAAACTTCATTTGGAACAGTGATTCTGACCTTCAGCACTGTGGACACTTGGACTGGGTACTGCCTTGTTGGTCACTGTCCTGTGCACTATAGAATACGTAGCAGGACCCTGGTTTTTTCTGAATAGCTGTCAGCATCACCCCACCCCAACACAACTACCTCACTGTGATAAAATTTTCTCCAGACATTGACTAATGTCGCCCTGTGGCATAATCTATGAATGAGACTCTCCCTGGTCTAGAGATTCTATGATTAATTAATGTAACATAATTCTGTGTAAAATCATATACATTCACAAAGCCTTATTGTTAGATGATAATGGTCAGAGCTTGCCTGTACCTTCCTTGTGTACTATCTGGTATGTAAACAACATCCCCCTCAGCAACAGGGAGGAAGACAGGGACTTTCAAGTGATGATGTTCTCTCTCCTTGGCAGCTCCAGGCTCCCATATTTCTCTGATCTTTCCCTTCCTCTACGAGCAGGTGAAGTGGCTTGTCCTAGTTGTTACTGATACTTGCCAGTATTAGTACACAGGTCCACACAGGTGCATACATGTACAATGTCATGCAGTGAAATAAAGGTGGGGCTCAGAACCAAAGCTCTCGGGGTTCATCTGGCATCATCAACACATACAACTAAAGACTGAAGAAGTGGGAACCTAGACCAAGAACAGCTGGGAGGGAGGATTACCCTGAAGGGGAACCTCATGTCCCCAACTGGCTTCAGGTGTCCTCTGTGCTCCATAGAAGAACTTAGAGGATGATCGGTCGGGGTGGTTTTCCTGACAGTAAACATATCTGTTTCAAGGAGGGGATTTTAGGGGGAAGAAAAGAGTGCTTTGATGTAGGATCTTCAGCCCTGAAGTTGAAGAAGGGCTGGGGAGATAGCTCAGTGGCATAAGAACCTGCTCTGAGTTTGATCTCTGGGGGGCGGGGGGAGGGAGGGAGGGAGAGAGCGAGAGCGAGAGCGAGAGCGAGAGCGAGAGAGAGAGAGAGAGAGAGAGAGAGAGAGAGAGAGAGAGAATAGTTAAAAAAAGAAAGATGAAGAGCCTTTCGTCTCAGAAAAGCTTCCTAGCATAGAAAGCCAAGTGTGTATAGAGACACAGAAACTGAGCTGTCTGGTATGTTTAGATAAACATAAGCATTGCTGTGGCTGTCGTGCACAGTGCACCACAAAAATGCACCATTTATTTTGTTAGATGTTTTGCACCCTAAGGTCTGGAATCCTGAGTTGCTCAAAGTAGAAGATAGCAACTATCTTGACACACATCTTTTCCAAGTTCAGTTTCAAAACAAACCCTAAAGAGGACAGATCTGGCCATGCTTCACCTTGTTTATCCGGAATACTTTCTGGACACTTACTAGACATCTTTAGTAAGTGGGGTTACTGTCCCTAGAACTGACTTACTCCTTCTTACACATCTGTGAAATGTGCTATGTTATTCTAGATGGAAATAAGCAAAACTTGAAGCTCACTTGACTTAGCTCAGAAGACTAGATAGGACTAAGATTTAAGCCCGCATGTTCAAAGTTAAGGTCCAGGACTCTTTCCAGTGTCTTAGGTCATCTCTTCTTTGTGAAATGCCTAATACTGAGATTAGTTAATCTACCACTCTGCAGTAACATATGCTTACTGCAACACTGTGTGAAGACGAATACAGGCTTACCTACATTAAACTTCCAAGCTATGCTGGTCATACTTCATGATAGCACGCATGTGTTTTAAAAAGAATTTTCAACTCTTCGAATCTTCTTCCCTTAGCATGCGAATCAGAGCATCATGTGATCTGAGACTGTACCAAGTTGAAGGATCAGTGACCTTGCTGGCAGAGGAAAATAGACCCCGACAGTTGGAGCTGCAAGCCATCTGTCTTCAGCTTTTTTACATTTTGTCAAAACTCATCAGCATATTTGGAAACTAGCTGCAGCTAACTAATATTACTAAGATGTAAAGAAGGATTAAATGGTACACTCATTGTTTATTCAGAGATAAAATACATGTTTTGAAAGAGCTCTAAAATACGTATAAATATATATTGTGGAAGACATTCATGTTGTAAAGATAAAACAGAATAGTGGATAGTTTGTTAGAATAAAGTGGATCAAGCATATATTTTTATGGATATAAAATCCTGGTTATTACATTAATGTTGCAATTTAATTTGGATCTACTTCTTCATTTTATGAGCAAAGACACCACCTTCTTTGTTTTATACGAAAAGAAAATGAGAATGAGAAAGGTCAAATAGGTTGTCTAAGACCCTAAAATGCTTAAACAAGAGGACCTCTGAAACTTCTCACTAAATTAAAAGTCACACAGATATTATTGTTATATTACTAACAATAAAAAGTTTCTAATTCCTTGATGCTCATTTTTGGGGCATTTGCATGTACATACTCATTTAACCTGTACAGCAAATCTTGATGATAAGTATTATTATTTTTGTCTTATGTAAGAAAGATCAAGGCCTATAAAAATGAAAAATTTTTATGACATGAAGTTTTTTAATCCATAAAGATGCATTGTGATAGTAACAAACAAAAATAGAGACCTAGAAGAAACACAAATTCTCCTGGAGAGTAAAAAGTCTTCTAAGAAATGAAGAGGAAATTCTAGAATTAGAAAAATAAGCATTTGGCATATATCATGGTTTACTTGTTGATATACATAATTATGATGAATGGAAAGCAAAACTGTGCAGTGGAATAGCCCAGAAATATGACGTTAGCCAAGAATCAAAGTTGACAACTATAAGACTAGGCAGATGTTATAGCGTTTCTTCTATCTCATACAAATGAAGGCGCAACAGAACTTCTTGGTTATTCTTACAATAGTGCATAACCTGAAGCTAACCATTTGAAAAGAGCAGGAGACCCTACATTGAGGAATATATTAAAGATAACTGACTTGAGAAAAGGAACAGAGGGAAAAAGTATCTTGATATCAACAAGCATCCAGAAAATAATAATTCAACAGCTGCAAGAAGATACAAAGATGAACAACATAAGACTAATTAGGCATCAGTGAGAAAGAAGGAAGCCAACAGAAACAACAGAAAAAGAATATGGGCAGCAGTAATAACAGAAAACTTTTCAAATATGGAAAACAGTCTAACACTCAGTAACCAAGGCATATAGAACTCCAAATAATATCGACACAATTAAAACTACATGCAGATATATAATAATCAAGGTCCCAAAAATTCAGCATGAGAGCAACATATTATAAGCCACTAGAGAAAAGAAAAAAGACACATTTAATGGAAAACCCATCAGAATAACAGCAGATTTCTCAACATAAACCATCCAGTCAAGAAGGGCATGGAACAATATATTTTAAGTCCTACAAGGAAACAAATTCCAGCCCAGCCTGACATATCCTGCAAAACTCTCAGATTTAGAGGAGAAGTGAAGTACTTTCATGAGAAAGAACTACTGAAGAAATTTATGACCACCAAACCAACCCTACACAGTATAAAAGACATTCTAGAAAGGGATCAAAGTGACCACAACTCCAAGAACAACAATAAAAGAACCCACTAAACAAGGGAAACAATTAAACACAGGAAAAGTAGGGAACCAACAGCAAGAAAATAACGTGACAAACATAAGGCAGTATATAGCAACTATAATCATCAATGTAAATGGACTCAAGTCATCAATCAAAAGAAATATATTGACAGAGTATATGAAGAAATAAAATCCAACCATATATAGTGTAGGGGTTCCAGAATGGTGGTGGCATAGAGAATTTGCTCCTCAGAACCAAGGCCAGAGTGATCCAGGCACTCAACAGGGAGAAGAAAGCCTGGCTACTGCTCCAGCTGGTAGCACTATCCACCTGGTGTTAGTTTTAGATGCATGAAAAATGCAGGAGTTCTGAGGTTAAGAAAGCCTCCACTAGACTTCAGAAGGCCTGTGAGGCCAGGCAATGTGCCCCTGAGAGGGCGGTGTGTAAAGTGTGGGTGAAAAGCCTATTCACTGGTAGCCCCAACAGTTTGGGAAAAACCAGGCATGCAGATTGCTCAAGGAAAGCTCCAAGAAGGCAGCATGACCAATCCCAGAGAAAAGGCATGGGAGCTACAACCAGCAGAAGTGCCACAGGGTAGATTCATGTGGAGCTCACAATTTGACATAAGTTGCCTCAGATGTTGAACATTGAACTACAGGACTTAATGTTTTTTACTGTGGGATTTGGGACTTGTTTTGGTCCCAGTGCTTTGTATACTGCTGTCTTTATCTTTTGGGATGGTAATGTTTTCCTTGTGCCACTAAATGTTGGAAGTGTTTAACTTGAGACTTGGACTTTTCGACAGTGCTGAAACTTTTAGGACTTTGGTGACTCTTTTCAGATAGACTAAATGTCTTTTGCATAAAGCAGTGGTTCTCAACCTTTCTAATGCCGTGACCCCGCAACACAGTTCCTCATGTTGCAGTGGCCCCAAACCAAAAAATAATGTTGGTGGCTACTTCAAGACTGTAATTTTGCTACAGTTATGATTCGGAATGGCTTTAGGCGACCCCTGTGTTTTGGTCATTCGACTCCCGCCGGGGTCACGACCCACAGGTTGAGAACCACTGGCATAAAGGGATGTGCATGAGTCATGAGGGGCCTAGGGGCAAAATGTTGTGGTTCTAATGTAATACAATGTCGATAAACCTAGTATTGGTTCTCAAGGGTTGTTAAAGCTGTGTAGTAATGTCCAAGTTATAAAATGTTAAGAATAAGCATGTCTCTGTATTTGGAAACTGGTGTAAAGAAATGTGTGTAGTTGCCAAAGTTGACAAGGGGTAGATTGTAGTGGTTGATGCACTGTGTCAATTTGTGTTATGGTTTATGTCTAGTTGTCCCCCCAAAGCCTCATGTAGTCATTGGGCGGAGACTTCTAGAGTTTGAGACTTGATCCATGATCCCTGGGATTATGGGTTTTAGTACTGATGGGATTATGGGTCAGAGTACTTCTGGGATTATGGGTGTAGCCTAAGGCGGGGGCTAAGGCGGAGAGCCTGAATGTAATATAAAGAGAGACAGAGAGACAGACTAGGGCTGTTGCTGCTGCTCTGCTGCCGTGTTGGTTGGCTGCCTCTGCTGCCATTTTGTTGCTGTTCTGCCGCCATGAACTGGATGCTCTCTGCCCTGCTCCACTCAGCCTTGTGCCAGCTGAATATGGACTGAAACCTCCACAAACTGTGAGCTAAATAAACCTTTCCTTCCTTCATTTTGAGTGTCGGGTATTTGTCCCAGCAATGAGCAAAAAGTAACTAAAACAACTTGACAATTTAAAAGTTTGAATAAGTCAGCTCAACTATTCCATACCCTAGCATGTGGAGGTCCCTTCCTAGGGTGTAGAGGCCCTACCCTAGAGTGACGCATCCCTTAAAGGTTATAAAAGAGAGCTGAGGAAGAAGAAAGCATTCCATTTCCTCAGAAGAACTCCAGGAGCCTACCTTTCCTTCCATGCTCACTAGAAGCTGCAGCTGTGCTCCCTCCTTTTTTTCTTTGCTGTTTTCTGCTGCCATAAACTGCTGCCCTCTGCCATGTGCTACTCTGCCTTAGAGCCAGCCAAATATGGATGAGAGCCTCCACTAACTTGAGCCTACTAAACCTTTTCTTACTTAATTTTAGGTTTTGGGCATTTTGTAACAGCAATGAATGAAAAGTACCTGAAATATACTGTACATAAGAGACATATTTAACCCAAAAACAAAGTCATAGGCTGAAAACCAAATGATGGAAAACAGCACTATATATTCAGGAGCTCAGAAAAAAGCAGGGGTAGCTATTCTGTTCAAACACAATCTGAACTTCAATGAGAGAATTATTAAATGAGATAAAGGTGGTCTGTTCTGCATACTGATTGGGGGAAAACTTCAAGAGGAAAAGACAATAGTCATAAATATATGTATGCCAAATATGGGAACATCCAACAATGTAAGACAAATTTTATTTTATTTCTTAAATTTATGTGTTTGGTACAGGGTCTCACTACACAGCTTGGACTCATAGTGATCCTCCTGTTCTTAGTTCCCCACCCCACCTGCACTGTGGTTATAGGCATGTGCCTCTATGCCCAGACTGTAGCAGCTCAGAACACCTGTAGGTGGAGCTGGCATGGAATGTGTTACCAGGGATCAAACCCTGGTCCCTGTGCTTGCCCAAAATTTGACCACATACCAGTCCATAGATAAATACTTAAATAAATTCAAGAAAATAGAAATTATCCAATGCATATTATCTGATCACAGTGCAATCAAACTGGAAATTAATGACAAAAGAAACCACAAAATCCCACAAATACATAGAAATTAAATAACACACTCCTCAGGAACCAATGGGTTACAGATGAAATTAAACAAGAAATTAAACAATACCTACAAGCCAACAAAAATTCAAGAAAATTTACTGGAATTTGTTTTTTTTTAAGAATTATTTTATTTTATTTATTTATTTTTTTTCTTGTTTCAGAACCTTTGTTTGTTTATTCACTCATTTTTATGGCCGGCTCAGCCTGCCCCGAGGGCAGGGCTGGTGCAGCATGTGGTGCCGGTGATCGAACCAAGGTCCCTCAAGCCGCCCAAGCTTTCCCAAGCAGGTGTTTTAGACCACTGAGCCATCCCGCCGGGCCCCTGGAATTTGTGAGAAGCAATGAGAGCAGTTCTCAGAAGGAAATACATACTAGTAAACTCACACATTAGGAAAACAGAACGAGAACAAATAAATACTCTAATGCTGCACCTCAAGTTTCTAGAAAAAAAAAAAAATTCAAGGTCAAAGCCCAAAGAAGACAGGAAATTATAAAGATTAGAGCAGAAATTAATGCATTTGAAGCAAAGAATTAATAATTCAAAGAGCTGTTTTTTTTGAAAGATTAACAAAGTTGATAAACACCCTAACCAACCTCATCAAAAAGAAGAAAGAAAAATGTCAAATTGAAGCAGAAGAAATGAAGAGTGAGATTAATAGAGATCCTTTGGAAATACAGATCATTAGTAGTCGCTTTGAAAACCTTTATTCTTAGAGAATGAAAAGCACAGATGGAATGGACAGATTCCTAGATAAGTACAAATCACCAAAAGTAAATCAAGATGATATAAAAACTCCGAAGAACTCAATATCAGCCAAAGAAATGGAAAATGTAATAATAAACTTACCAACAAAGAAAATCCTACTCAAGGAATCACAGCTGAATTTTATAAGAAATTTAGAGAGAGTATAACGCCAATGCTACTCAAATTCTTCAATGACATTGAAAAGGAAGAAAAGGGCTGGCAAGATATCTTAGTAGTCTAAAGTGCCTTTTTAGTCAAGCTTAGGAAAGTGTAGGGACTGCAATTTGATCCCGGTGTGGGTCGAGCCAGCCATGAAAAACAAACAAATAAACAAACAAACAAACAGCAGCAGCAACAACAACAACAACAACAACAAAACACCTCACAAACTCATTACTAGAGGCAAGGATTATACTGATATCAAAGCGGGAGACTTAACCAAAGAAGAGAACTACAGTCCAATTTCATGAGTAGATGCAAAAAAAAAAAAAAAAAAAAAAAAATCTTCAATAAAATACTAGCAAATAAAATGCAGCAAGTCATCAAGAAAATTATACAACACAAGCAGGTAGGATTCATCCCAGGGATGCAAGGATGGTTCAACATGTATAAATCTATCAGTGTAATGCACTATATCAATAGAACCAAAACCAAAAACCACATGATCATCTCAATAGATTCAGAAAAAGCATTTGACAAAGTCCAACACTCATTCATGATCAAAGCCCTACAGAAAACAATTGGGACAAATGATCTATATCTCAGATATCTGATAGTAGCTTCTATGACAAGCCAATAGCCAACATCATTGTTTTTATTCTAAACTCAGGTACAAGACAAGGATGTTCACTATTACCACTACTATTCAATATAGTTCTGGAAACATTAGCCAGATCCACTAGACAAGAGAGAGAAATTAAAGAAGTAAGAATAGATGAAGAGGCAGGTCATCATTGTTCACAGACAGCAGGATGCTCTACATGGAAGACCTAAATGTCTCCACTAAGGAGCTCGTGGAATTCTTAAACAAATTCAGCAGAGAACCCAGAAGAGAGCACCCGAGAGGACCATGAACAAAGCTGAAAAAATGAAGTTGAAGGTACAGTGTAGACTCAAAATTTGGAGATGCCAGAAATACAGAATGCCTGTGGAGGAAAGCTGTAAGCCAGCATGGAGACACCCCTCTCTCTACCACATGCCCTAGATACTCATGTAGGACTCTGGAGCTTCAGAATTAATGCCTTTCTGGGTTTTGGTATTTTCCACTCTTTTTGAATGATAATGTTTATTTCATACCATTGTATTTTGGGACTACGTAACTGTTTTGATTTTATGGGAGTTCACACCTAAGAGTTTGCCTTAGTCTCAGAAGAGGCTTTGACTTGGAGTTTTTAGCAATGCTGAAGCTGTTGAAGGTTTTGAAAAATGATTACTGTATTGTGTTTGTATGCAAGATTGTGGCATGCTTGTTGAACACTTTGAATTACCTTAATTAAGCTATTGATTTCCTCCAAATTAAAGACAATGGCTTTGCTATCAATGAGTGCCAGGAAAAGTTTTGTCTAGAGAAGAGAGCATGAAGGAAGGAAGATCTAATGTAGGGTACTATCACGCAGCTGCCAGTGTGAACAACTGGTTCTTGATCTTCCACCATGCAAGATTATGAAATATTAGAGAGAAATACATGTTTATTTGGAGGTTATGGTTTAAGGAGATGCACTTTGGTGTCAGTTCTTTTAGGGGATAGATTGTGATAGTAATCCTACTTGTATCCACTTGGCTGGCTTGGGAGCCATCAAAGTTATTAGTAAAGCACACTTCTTAGTGTGTCAGTGTAGGTTGTAGAGGTACAACTTGAGGGAGCTGTCTATGGTGCATGGAGCTTCTCCTTTTAGCACTGGGACCAACTTTGCTTCTTGGTCCCAGTGCTCACCATGAGGTGAGCAGCTTTCCCTGCTGTGCTCTTTTTCCATTATGTTCTGTCTTGGAGCCAGCTACCATGGACCAAAGCCACTAAAGCCATAAGCAAAATAAACCTTGCCTGCTTTAAGTTAAGGGCGTTGAACATTGTGTCCCAGCCTTGGGAAGGAAAAGTAATACAGATGCTGATGAGTAAGTGCTTCCCCTTTTCTCCTTAGGAAAAGACACATTCCATCATCTTACATGGAAGAAGATTAAGCAGCAGTCATTTGCCCCAGTAACCAGCTTGATAGTGTCCGACATTAGATTTTCCTGCATTCATGTTCTCTTTTCTAGACATTCAAACCTTTTCCTGGCATTCATTTCTAGCAAAGCCATTATCTTTAATTCAGAGAAAATAAGTAGCCAAGTAGGATAATTCAAGGTGTTCAACAAGCAACCTATGAAACCAACATTACCTCCTGAATTAGGTTAACTGAAAAGCTGATGTATTTTTCAATATACCCATGAAATTCTCAAATACTATTTGAGGAGATCAAAGTATATCATAAATGTGAAACTCTTGATATAGCTATTCCATGCCCAATGAAAAGAAATTTATTTCGTAATATATATATTCAGAAAGGGGAAATATGCCAAACATTAATGCACCCTTAGAGAAACAGAAAAATTTAGCCAAGTCAGCCGAATTTCAAGATCTATGTGTCATGGAATATTTTTTCAAAGAGAGAAGAAAACATAGAGTGTGTACTGGTCAAAAGTGCGCAGTCAACACCCATCACATTATCTGCTGAACAATGACGTGCTACCAAAACTAATTGTGCTGCGCTGTTAAAAGCAGGAAAATTTTGTGACTTGAGGTCATCTGTCACTGTAGACTTGTTATTCTCCACTGAAATAATATGTAAGTCTCATTTGCAGAATCCTCTTGTGGAGTTTTAAAAATGAGTATAACCTCTGTCTCAGCAATTACATTAGGAAATTGTCCAACCCCAAACTGAAAATGCAGAAAGTAATCTACATATTTGATGCTTCACAGCTTTCTTTAAAATTAGGAAGACTGGAAACAAGAGAATGCCCCAAAACAGACTAATATTCAGACAGCACTGTTCATATACCAGTGGCACTTAAAAATTCAAAATATATTTTGTATGGAAAATTAAGCATTCTGTAGTATGTACTTTGAAACACAATAAATTTAATTACACTTTTAAACCTATAATTCTGCACTTCTATGATCCTGAAGAAGGCAGTACATATTTAATTTTATTTTTCTTTAAGTTCTCAAACTATACATGATTTTAATTTTCTTAATACTTTTAATCTTTTCTAAAGTTTTGAGAATAGTATCTAATAATTTACAAAGACAAAAATATACAAATTCTAAAGATAGGTACTCTTTTTTGTCTCTTTATCAGTAATAAAATTATGCATCAGATTTCCTGGAGAATACCAAAAGCTGTTGTTGAACTATTTCACTCACTCTCTGAATTCCTTCTTCTTTCTAATGAAGGTGCTCTGGTCTTTTTATTTAAAGAAGAGTAGAGGAGAAGGTGGCTCAGAGCTGAGCTGTCAAGCCAGTACAGACCCTACGCCTTCCTGACTTGCTTCCTAGGAATCTTCAGTGTGGCTCCCCTCGGATTTGTTGATCCGTCATCTCTGTCTCCCTGTTCAGGGAGGTTCCCATAAGGTAATTTTAACCGTGTTCCCCTGTTGATAAAAAGAAAAGCCCTGTCATCACGCTTTCTAGTCTCACAGGATAAAAGCAGTGCTTGTTTTAGTTGTTCCTCTCTTGGTTGAAAATATCTGACTCCAAGTTAGTATTTAATTTTTTTTTCTTTATTTGTTGCAGAGTCTCATTACCAGTTCAGTGTGCAGACAGTGATCATCCTGTCTTATCCGCCCCAGGGCAGGGATTGCAGGTGTGTGCTACCAAGATTTAGGGGCGGTTTAGGGGCGGCATAGCACCCTCCAGGGTTCCAGGGCCAGCATGGCATGTGTCAGGAGACAGATGAGAGGATCCACAAAACCACGGGGATCCACACTGAGGATCCACAGGAAGGAAGCCATGTATTTGTGTGGTTTTCGTGGTTTCTTCTGTCTTTCATTTTCAGTTTCATAGCACTGTGGCCAGATAATACGCATGGGACAATTTCTATTTTCTTATAAATGCTTAAGCATGACCTATGGACTAGTATATGGTCTATTTTAGAAAACATCCCATGTACAGCTGATAAGAATGTTTATTCAGATGCAATTAGGTGGAACACTCGGTATGTGCCCACTAAGTCCATTTTTTCAAAGGTCTGGTTCGATTCTGCTACTTCTTTGCTAATCTTTTGTCTGCTTGGCTGATTATTTTGGGATAAAAGGGTGTTAAGATCTCCTATTAAGATTGTGGTATTGGATATTAGATTTTTCATGTCCATTAAGATTTGTCTTATGTAGCTGGGTGCTCCCATATTTGGTGTATACGTATTTATGACTGTTACCTCTTCTTCTTGTATTTCCCCCCTAACCACTATGTAGTGGTCTTCTTTATCTAATTTCATCATTCTTAGTTTGGAATTCAGACTGTCTGTACACTGGATTGCTACCCCTGCTTTTTTATTTTTTTTCTGAGGTGCTGGGGCATTTGGTATTGTTTTCCATCCTTTTACTTGAGTCTATGAATTTATTTATGAGTTAAGTGTGTTTCTTATACACAGTGTATTGTTGTATTTTGCTTCTTAATCCATTGTGCCAGTCTATTTTAATTGGTGAATTAAGTCCATTTACATTGATGATTATAATTGAGATGTATTGACTTATAATTGACATGTTATTTACCTGCTCTTATACACCTCTTTTTCTCCCATGTTTTATTGTTTATCGGGTTTGTTTCATCCTCATTTGTGGAGTTCTGGTCATCTTGGTCCCTCTCTAGAAAATTTTTTAGTAGTCTGGACAGTTGGCTTTGCTATCATGAAATCTTTAGTTGTCCTTTGTCATGGAAGTATTTCATTTCTCTATTGAACTTGAAAGAGACTTTCGTATAGCACTGTCCTCTGGCATTTGGTGTAGAGCTTTGGTGCAGTTATTACCACAGCACCTGCTGATATTCATACCCAAGAGAGATTACATGGTTAAGGCAGTTACAGCTTTGTATTTATAGAACTACAATTAGGAACAGTAGTAATGGATAGTGATATTTAACAGTTAGTTAACTTTGTAACTAACACGTTTGTATTTTAGACCATAAAGGCAAACATTCTGTCTGTATAGCTAAGCGGATATTAGGCTGGGAATTTGTATTTAAATCATTTCCCCTAAGTTCTATCTGATCACCTCCCCTTGATGGCATGGGGTCTTCCAGGGAGACTAGTTCACTTCTGTTACCTGTTGCTTCCTCTGTCAATCACAAGAGAAAGAGAGAAGATGCTCTCATAGATCTGAGTCTAGCAAAGTGTCTCAGCTTACTGGATCCAGACATAGAAAGTTTGATTTCATCCAGGTGGGTCTGACTTTGGTCTGGCTGTTGTTCTGTGCCTTTTTCTGCTGCAGCCTGTGGAAGTGAATCCGCTGTGCCCCCCTGGAAAGATGCTCTACTCCTGGATTATCTTGGCGGTTCTGGCCTCTGGCCTCTCTGCTCCTCTCTGCTCTAGGCCTGTTTGATGGAAGGAGCTCCTGAGAGTGCATGGATGGCCCAAGCCACACGCTGGACCTGAGCATGTGCTGTGAAGGGAGCCAGTCAGTGGGCAGAAGGTCCCAGGCACACATGCTGGGCCTGTGCGTTGGCTGAGTGCTCTGAAGCCCCCCACTCCACGCCAGGCCTGGGTTCTGGCTTAATAAAAGCTTTAATAGAAGAAAAAATATGAATACAATTAAACTAGTCCTCAAACAGGACCGGTGTAAAGCTGAAAATGAAGACACCTTAGAGTCAGACAGTAAATCTGGGGATGGTGAGGTGGGAAAAGAAGAACGCACAGACTTAGGTAGCTAATGACAATATTTTACTTGCTAGGTGAATGGCAGATTAGCATGTTGATCATGCTACTAAGAGTGATCATATGTGTGCGCACAAAGCGTCAGGGATGTGCAGAAATTCCTAATAGCTGTGGCAAAGCTGAGAAGATGACTAATCTGGTGCAATGCTCCTAAGGTCTGTTTATATTCTAGGGCAGGGTCCACAGGGTGTTTAGGGTCTCACTACTAGATTGGACCCGTAGTGATCCGCCTGTTTACAGCCTCCCAAGAGTTGGGATTACAGTGCCCAGTACCATGCCCAGTCTCAACTGCCATCCCAGTGTGCCTCAGGGGCAAGGCCAGGGATAGCATGACAGGCCTGGGGATCAAACCCCCAGCCCCTGTGAGTGCTTGCAGGTGCTTTAGTCTGCTGAGCTATTTGGCCAGCCCTCCCAAGTTCTGCTTATATGAAAGGAGTGTCTGAAGGATTATGAGTGACAGGAAAACTGGCGGGGAAAGGTGTGTTAGAACCCACACAAGAGCACACTCACGTTAGCTGGCACAAAGGGAGCACTTCATTGACTACAACTAGCATGTGCCGGGCTGCTCTGCGGACCTACACAGCAGCAGTGGCTGGGGAGGCAGGGGTTTTATAGAACTGGAAATGGGGGAAGGTGAGTCATAAAGTGCCCTTAGCTGGGCTGGGGTGCTCTGAGCAGGAGAGAATAAGGAAAGGAGAGTCATACAGTGGCCCTGGATGGGCCTGGGCATTCTGGAATCGAAGTGTAGAGTTCTTGAAGTAACCTGAAATAAAGCTATATGTGTCAGTAGCTGGATGCAGAAAGTCAAGGTTAAAGCTGTGCAGCACAGTTGTGGCTGGGACATCACGGAACATGGGAAGCGGTGCAGAGGAAGGGGGCCCACGGCTGGGTGTCTTGTGGTCACTGTTGGTATTATCCTAATGGGTTCATTTTCTTTGCACACAGCAGAATAAACTCAAGGCTCTATCAGCTCCTTCCAATTTGTTGAAACTTGTCTTTAATCTATCAGAAACACCCTAAAAATTTTCCTCATCCCAATTCTCTACCAATATTATTATTCAAATGAGTCTTGGGTCTTATCTTATGTTTATTAAACTTCTGAGAGAAACCACAGTTTCCATACCACTTGGATCCTTTCATGTGCAGCCTCAAACCAGTCCTCCGCCACAAGAAGGTCACATGCTCATCACCGCTGTATGAATAGGGCCTTTAGTGTTCCTGTTACTCTAGTTAGGAAACACAATTTTTGCACAGTGAAGTTCTGTGTTTTGGATGGCTGCTAGTTATTTAAAGGGCAAGTAAAAATCATTTTTTCTTTGGGTCCAAGAAAATATGAGAGTATCATTCAAAACCATGGCCACCAAATTATCAGTCCCTCTGTTAAGAGTTGGACTTCTTTTGTTTTTCTCTGGGCTCTAGATTTAGAAGGGCTTGCCATGGCAGAGAAAGCAAGTAGCTTCTGGAAGAACACAAGGATTCATGAGGAGACTCTGGCTTGTTGAATGGCCCATGCCTCTGAGATAACAGGAAGAGGACAGGGCGTAACCTCCACCCCCTGCGCTTCCTCCCTGTCCATGTTCCAGTCACAGCTTGGGGTTTCTGGGGCTGTGTCCTTGTTTACATAGTCATACTAACTGTTGCCCAGCTGCTTCTACATGCCTACTCTAGCCCCGAGACCTCCTTCTACCTGCAAGTCCTACACCCAAATCTGAATTTCCTTTCGGATGCCCCAGAACACTACAGCTGTGCCACTTGCAAAGCTCATCCTGCCTTTCCTGGCCTTCCTCAAACCTCCTCTTCCTGATTCCTGTATCACCTCCATCACCTCACAAGAAGCCAGCGTCCACCCTTTGTCCCAGAGAAGAATTAACTGTTTCTTCCTTCTCTTTGCACATGCTAATTTATTGCACTTTACTGCAATATTGCTGACTTTTATTTATTTACACATTTTGTTTTCGAGCTTTTTAAATATTAGAATCCGTCACCTTGTTCCTTGCACCACTTGTGCTACAGGGAATAGGAGTGTGGTAAATATCACTGCCAGGGTTAAATGGGCTCCTTGAAGAAACGAAGGCGACAGTGCATGTAATTTTCTATTTCCATGCTCATCTCAGTCCAAGGACTAAACTCTTCCCAGGATGCTGATGGAAACATCCAGTCGTCTACTGGGAACCCCTTTCTCCAGCACAGGTACTGTCTGGCCCCACCGCCAGAGCCTGACACCAGTGCTACCTGAAGGCTCAGGTGTTCACCTCCTAACCAAGTGCTTGCCTGGGCTGTCAGCGTGGGCCCTGCAGTGGCGATTCAGATGCTGCTGACCCGCTTGCCAAGCCTGTGCATCTTTGTTTAAACAAATAATCAGCAACTCGGGTCCTTCTTTCTCTCAAAGAAACAACAGAGCATGCAAAGGAATAGGCTGCTAAAGCTACATTCAGTTTGCACTGCCAGGCAACGCACTTATCCATTTAGTTTACAAATGCATCAGTTATTCCACTCTTCCACTGCTTTTTACAAGAAGGGGATGGCAGCCGGGCAGGGCGGGGTGGGGCAGCTGTGCTGCAGCCGCAGGACTCTACGCAAAACGTAGAATGATATGCTTCAAGATGTAACGAAAATGCCTACCACTTGCCCGACAGTACATGATCTAACAAAACTTTAAAATGTTTCCTCCCTTTAAAGGTTTAAGTAAGCATTTTCAAACATAGTCCTAACAAATGAAGTAAAAACAACAATAGCACAATAGAAAGTCACAATGACAATAAATTTAAATTCTGTGCTCCTAGCCACTGTAGTGTATTTCTGAATAAATGATAGGTGTGGCTGCTGCGTCATAAAACACGTACCTGTGTGTGTGCGTGCACTCGGCTTTCAGTTCATAGTAGATATAAATCTGTACATACATTGATGCACATTTACACGCATACACTAGATGTATAGACACGTGATCATATATGTTATGGGCTTGTAAATAGAAAATGGAGACATTCATATATATATATATATATATATATATATATATATATATACAGATGTGAAAATATAAAAATATGTAAATAGTATAAAATGTAAATATAGCAACAATTTTAGTAACTGTCTTAGTTACTTTTCACTCGGTGCTGGAACAAATACCCGACACGCAAGTTTAGCGGAGAAGAGGCTTATTTAGCACACAGTTACTGGAGGTTTCATAATTTAAAGCAGCCTAAATTACGTAGCAAGGTCTTGAGACCCTAAGCCGCCGTGTCCGGGATGATTTGCTCCATAACCCCCAGAGACCTCCGCCAGGGGGCGGGGCACTCTGACAGCCAGTGCGGTCAGTTTATCGCCTCTCTTGGCCACGCCCCCTCAAGCCCCGCCCCTCTAGCCTTGAGCTTGACAGCCCTGATTTACATGAGGCTTTGGGGGGACAACTAGATACAAACCATAACAGTAACTTACCCTACAACAACCCAGTTGTGTCCTCCAGATTCAACAGCATGAAAATGAGAAAAAATTTGCTTCTAATTGTATTTAGAAACATTTTCTACAAAATATTGTTTAATCACTTCGGGGAAACAGAGCTTTCTTATGCCAACAGCCAAATAAAAGTTTTGCAAGCTGTTATGTAATGTTTTCCCACTGAGATCGTGTTTTCAGTGCCCCGATGAAGTACAGGTGCAAGGTCTGAAGACGTCCATCCTAAAGTACTTTCCGCCACGTTCTTCTCTGAGCCCAGCTAAAATTCACCTATGTCTTTGATTTCTGTCCTCCAACCCAGAACACGTTGGTTCCGTGCGATCCTAACAGTTTTTCCCACAAGAGAAAATAGAAGGAAAGCACTCTTTCTTGGATTCCTATGACGTGTCAGTACCGTAATGAGCATCATTTCATTGACCTCATTCAATACTAAAATGTGGGTTCATTTTTTTTGCAGAAGGAGAAACCAAGACTTAGGGATTCCAGCAGTATCACCAAGAAGGTGAAGCTGTTAACTGTGGGGCTTGCAACTTGGTGTGTTTTCAGAGCAGAAAGGAAGAACGGCATTGCACGATACCATTGCTGGAATGAGCCCCGTTTATCCAATCGTGATTAGCTGTTAGTTATATGCTTCTGCAGGAAGATGAATAATTTCGTGTTCGTATTTGAATCTCCAGCCATGTGCGAAGTGCTGGCACAGAATAAGGACTGAATAGCTGCTCATAGTTTTAAAACTTATTAAAGCACACTATAACAGCTGCAGCATTACATGATCCCAATCCACGTTTACCTTTTTCGCTCTGATGGAGCCCCGACAGCCTCTTCTTGTGGCACTTGAAGAACCCAAGGCCCCAGAAGGCGGAGCAGTGTGTCCAGGGATGCTGACGGGCTTGGAGACGGTGCTTCAGAGCTGCACCCTCCGCATACCGCAGAGGCCATTCCTCATCGCCGAACATTTTCGCTTAGATGTTTTTAATGAAGCAGGCTTGACCCCAACACAGGGGTATGACTGCTTGCCTGCCTCAGTTGCCAGTGCGGGCTCACAGGCCAGCTGGGAGAAAGGTTTGGCCCTTGCACTGACACAGACAAAGGAATCACCCCTTGCCTTCGTGCACAGGCCAGCAGTGCCACAGACCCCAGAGCCCAGCTCTCACACAGAGACCGAATCTACATGAACAGAAGGGTGGCCGCCTTTGCTGGGATGCAGACCTATATCTTCCTGCAGAGAAGAGAAAATCTTTTTTGCTTCTTAATTCAATCGCATAGCTGACTGGCACTCTTGCATGTCAAAACGGGAATCCTGGGAGGCTGCTGGAATATGCAGATCAGCAGAAGCTAATTAGCATTAACTTGCAGCCATCTCGAAATGATTGGCAGCGCAGCTGTGGGGACCCAACAAAACATGCTGAGTTGTGTGTTCGTCAGGCCACCTGCTACTGGGCGGGCTCCAGAACTCTGCAAGGCACTCTGCAATCGTAGTTCAGTGACCTTCATGTGGGAGGAGCAGGGAACAGGCACACTCGGATCACGTAGTAATTAGTACTGTCTTCACCTGACACACGGTCAGCAACGGCTGCGTGGCACCTTCCCTGTCTGACATGCAGACGTCTTAATTCACACTGACAGCTTCTGTCTGAGGCGACTGGTTCTCCGTGAAGTTTGAATTCTCACTTGTGAGCCCCACAGCCCACCCCAGCCACCCCATGCCGCAGGGGTTTCCCTGGATTTCCACGTGGGATCCTCTCTTAGAGACTGACGCTCATTTTTGTGGGAATGAACCCCAAGACCCAAGGCTGGATGCCAGGAGCATGAATGCCCAGGAAGGACTAAGGCTGTGGGCTTGGCTTCTGCTGGGCTTTGAGGTGTTTCCAACACTCTGAATCCCCTCTGGTGCCCATGTGGATGCTTGGCAGTGCTCCGTTCCTCATGGCTATACAGACCCCTCCTCCCTCTGCAAGAGTCGTAGGGAGATGGTACCTTGAGAACAGCATGAAGCCAGCCTGATGGCTTCACGGGCTTCAGCTTGTTTTCTGACTGGGTTTGGATGGAGGTGGCCTGGAAGGCATCTTGGGCTCGTGGGACAGAGGTGCAAAAGCACAGCCAGTGTGCCATGCACCAAATAAATGCCCTCTCCAATCTAATGTTGCTGTGAACTGTTGCTTAGGTTGTCCCGCAGGCCGTTGGCAGAGAGCTTGAGAGCAGGGTATGCGAGAAGGGAGAGATGGGAGCCGCAGACAGGTAGGGTAATCTGAGCATGGCTCCACTTATGTGCTCTGAAAAGGAGGTGAAGAAAGCACAGCTTGGAAGCACTTAACAATGTTTCGGCACAACTTCAGCAGGATGCAAATACAAGCGGTCGTTTGACAGGTAAGGTCTGAGGATTCAGTGTGGGGCCAAGTGACTGAGCAACGACTCGATGAGCACCTGCCTTCGCTTGTGCTTGTGTCCGTCCTTACTTGCTAGACACTTGTGCCTCAGCCTGGCGTCCAGCAGGGACTGTGTGGGATCCAGAGGGTCCAGAAAAGTGTGTCTCCCAACCCCTCTGTGTATCAGGGAACCCTGCCACCCATTGCCCTCCACATATTCAGAGCTGGCTTTTTGGGCCCACGCATACCACAAGCACTCAGCATAAGTACTGACTTGATTCTCCCAGTTCTCCCTGAGAAGGGTATCGTCAGCCAGGTAGACTGGAATCAGAGAGGTTGGGATACAGATCTGTAACAGGCTGCAACCTGTTACAGCTATAGAGAACACCAACTCTCGGCCCCAGCATGGATCCTGGGGACGGCTCTGCAGGCTACAGAGGACGGTTGGGTGAGCCAGACCCTGACGTACACAGAGCTCCAAGAGCACCCAGAAGAATCACAGAGCAAAGAGATAAGGGGCTCCTGGTTTCACAGTTACCTGGGCTGGGATCGCAGAATCAAGCATGACAAGCAAAGGAGACAGGAGAGCAAGGGGCACCTGTGTGCCGAGAGGGCACCTCCTCATGGAGAGGAGCATCCCTCTCATGAATTCTGGGAGTTCTCAAGTCTCCTTAGGGCCGGGGTGAGTCTTGGGGCCATATTAGAGATTTTAAGGTGCTCTTCTGGTGGGAAAGAAAAGAAAACAAGAAAATAAATACAGAAGGGGCCTGGTAGTAGAGAGTACTCAGGCCAGAGGCCAGCCCAGGGCCTTGCACTGAAGCTGCAAGCCCTGCTCTGAGCTAACTTTCTGGTAAACAGGCCTTCCCCAGGGCTGCAGGTGAAGTTCTCTTCCTTTTTCTAGATGTTTCCTATGAAGAAATAACCGAAGACCTGGACTTTTTATCTGGGTTCGTTCACATGGTAAAATACAATTGAGGCTTCTTCGTGTTCTGGAATATATCAGTAATTTTTTGTTGCATTCTGTCTTCGTCTCTTTTTACTTGTTGCTGGGACAAATACCTGACACTCAAAATGAAGGAAGGAAACGTTTATTTAGCTCACAGTTTGTGGAGGTTTCAGTCCATATTCAGCTGGCCCATGGCTGAGTGGAGCAGGGTGGAGAGTATCCAGTTCATGGTGGTGGAACAGCAACAAAATGGTGGCAGAGGCAGCCAACCAAACAGGGCAGCAGAGCAACAGCTCTAGTCTGTCTCTCTGTCTCTCTTTATATTACATTCAAGTTCTCCACCTTAGCCTCTGCCTTAGGCTACACCCATAATCCAAGAAGTACTTCGACCCATAATCCCATCAGTACTACAACCCATAATCCTAGGGATCATGGATCAAGTCTCAAACTCTAGAAGTCCCCGCCCCCTGACTCATGAGGCTTTGCGGGGACAACTAGACATAAACCATAACACATTCCATGGCATGGATATGACGGGCTTGGCTTATTCTTTGTCCAGCTGGATCACACTCGTGCTATTTCCACTTTTTCTGTTATGGGTAATAACTGCTATGAAGTGTCACTTATATGTCTTTGAATAGAGAGACATTTTCATTTCTCTTACATAGAGGCAAAAGAGCGGAACTGCTTTCTTGCACAGTGAAACCACCATCCCATGCAACCGCCCAAACGGCTCTCTAATGCCGCTGCTTCCCTGGCCTTGCAGTGCCCAGTTTCTCCACATGGGCATGGTTGCTTGCTATTACACCTGAGCACACCACTCTGGAGGAGGAGAGATAGCCTGTGCTGTCATTTGCATTTTCCGGAACTGTAAGTGATGCGGGTGTGTTTCACAGGCTGACTGGCCATTGCTAGAGCTCCTTTGGTGAGACAATTATCCAAAATTTTCACATTTTGAAATTAATTAAATGGTCTTATCACTAATTTGTAAGAATTCTTTCACTCGGGGACGCACGTCTGATAGATATTTTATAAGCATTTTGTTATAGTTTCTGGTATAAGTTTGTCACGCGAGAAGTATTTGAAAGAGGGCCACACACTTTTTACTCTATGTTTTATTTTAACTTTTATAGTCTCATACTTAGAGGGGGGGCTCTGCTTGGAGGTCATTTTGTATGTGTCAGGGGGACCTTGAGCAACTTGACTTGTCTCAGAACTCCTGGTTCAAGCCTTTTCCTGACACTTGTTTGAAACCAGCAGAGCACCAGTCTGAGGCTTTGCTTCGGGAGTGGCCCCCGTTCCAGGGATTCTGAAGATGTCCTCGTGCAGTGGCTCTTCTGAAGTGTCCATGTGCAGGAGTTTCTGGGTAAATTTTTAAACCAAGAACTCTGAAATCTGTAACTTAGCTGCTCGGAGATTGTACGGCTAGTTTGGATCCTTTCCAATTCCATATGGACTTTAGGATTAAATTGTCGGTTTCTGCCAGATGTTAGCTGGGATTTGGGCACAGACTTCCCTGACTCCTTGGAGCACAGAGCTTCCATTCTTTGCAGCCTAGGGTGGAATGTCCCCTGGAAGGCTGCTTTCCTTCCAGCTTGCCAGGGCCTGTGTCCGTTTCCTCTGAGCTTCAGATTGCAGCGCGCATGCACGCGGCCTGCTTGGTCTGACAAGTGTGGGCCTTCAGCTCCAGGCCGCCCCTGTGGCTGCACCAGGCAGAATGCAGCAGCACAGCAGTGGCTGAGGGAAATTGGACTCTTTCTGACGGCTGTCATTGGCAAACCCTGTCCTAAGGAAAGAAGTCAGGCTTGTGCTGCTGAGGACTCTCGGCAAGGCTCGAATGGAAAAGGAGCGCGTCCTCGGAAGTTACCGATCGGGCAACCCATTCGCTGGGCACCGGTTAGCTTTGAGCTATGTCTGTGGCTGATGGGTGGGCATACTCTGGGGGCTCCCTGGCCCTCCCTGGCCCTAGCTCATCTTCATAGGCCTGTGGAGCCCACAGTCTGAGCCATGCATACCCGGCCTGGCCCTGCAGACCTCATCCTGCATTTGTGACTGAGCTGGGTGGCTGGCACAGCTTTGCCTCTGGTGCTACAAAGTTCTTATTTTGATTCTAAAAAACTTCAGCTTGGGAGCAAAATCTCAACTATGATGCTTATTTTATTGGCTTGTTTGTGCTGTTTGCAATTTATTTATTTTAGAATTTTAGGGAATTCTACACGACAGGGTGTTCAGGGTCTCACTACTGAATCGGACTCACAGCGATCCACCTGTTCGCAGCCCCCCAAGAGCTGGGATTACAGGCACGCGCCCCCATGACCCGTCTCAACTGCTGTCTCAGTGTGCCCTGGTGGTGGGGCTGGCACAGCAGGCTCGGGGATTGAACCCCCAGCTCCCGTGACTGCTTGCAGGTGCTTTAACCTGCTAAGGTATTTGGCCAACCCTGCTATTTGTAAATCAAAAGCAACTTTTATAGGATTTTAAAGCAGGTGAACACCCAAACTGAACACCATGTACTCAATGATCATGCGTTTTTCTGCTCTGAGGACATTTTGAGATGATAGCAGGAAGAATTTTAGGGTTCCACAGAAACTCTCTCCCCACAAAAAAAATACATGAGCCGTCTGTGGAGCTCTGCTCCTGGGAAAGTGGGAATGGTTTGAGACCCCTTTCCTCTGTGATGAGGCTGCCACAGGGTGAGGGGCCAGCAAAGACCTCCCACTGAACTCTCATTTTGAAGCTGCCCTTACAGTTGGTTGTTGCCAGGGTAGGCAGACTGGACCTTTACAAACTATTTGAATAAGTATGGAGCTCCTGCTGTGCCAGCCCCCGTGCTCGGGCCTGTGTCTAAATGGACAGAGACATTGTCTGTCTCCACAGAAGCGTTGGTAGTGCCGAGTAGGGCAGCAGCACAGATTCCTCTCCTGTGTGCTAGAGGAATGAACAATGTGCTCTGGAAACCCGGGAAGGGAGTGAACAGTGTCGCCTGGGGGTTGGGGACGTGTGTTTATTTTGCTGGTGAGATATGGTCTTGGCACTGGAAGCCCTGAGGACAAGTTTTACACATATTCACTTGATGCAATAATATTTATAAAATATTTTGCTGTCCCCAGATCATGGGGGAAACAATTCATATGGCGAAGAAGGACAAGAAGCACCAGCCTAACACTGGAGCCTCACCATGAAAGGACAAGGCAGATTATAACTGTTCTGCGACAGGATGCAGACTGCAGCTTGTTGGACAGAGCATTGCCTCCCTTTATGTACTGACATTAGGGACACCATATCTAACCCTGTGTCTCCTCCCCTCTCTGCCCTCCCTCTCTCCTCAGAGTACACTTTGTCACTTAGACATGGTCCTGGGTGCAAGCATACAAAGATGGTGGAAGGAGCACTCCAGGAAGAAGCAGTCCTCTCTGCTCACTGAGGGGCTAATGGAGAGAGCGCACCTGCTCCAGCAGCCCTAATGTGGTCTGCCTCACTGGGGTGCACAGGTCCTCAGGGCACAGGGGACACTTGACCAGGGCCTAGGCAGCCAGTATTTCCTATTTCCTGTGCCGTTCTTACCTAGGCTCATGGCCCGTAGGAGCAGCTCGTCGATGGCGTGCTATCTGTGGCTTCAGTGGGCTTGACTACAAAAGCGTGGACATTGTGCAAGAAGCTACTTCAAGAAAGACCACACTCACATTCTGTAGCAGCCTGTTGTTCTAGTTCACTTTTATCATCGGTCATTGCTAGGCTTCTCCTGTACCAATTTATGAAGTAAATATTAGCGTACACTCGTGTAAATAGGGAAAAAGCAGCATCAGTGGGACTCAGTGCAGTCCTGACTTCCACATTCACTGGGTTCGTGGCACGGAGGCCCCAGGGACCAGGAAGATCATTACACTTAGATTCTGGACAGTTGTAGCGATGCATCCAAATATAAGCTGAATCTATGTAGGAAGGATGTTACAAATTCTGTGTTTCAACTCTTTTCTGAAATCCCGTACTATAAAATATGCAATTGCCATAAATATTAGTGAAAATTTATGAAACTTTAAGTAGTAAATTTATAATTTTAATATAAAAATTGTTTCATGAGTGTCCTTTGAAGGAGTTTTATCTTGTAACAGCTGAGTTGGGTGAGATGTCTTAAAAATAAGTGTGTGGTATCCTTGACTACATAACAGACACTATACGATTTCCAAGTGCATTTCTGGTAGAACAGTAGTTTTCTCAGCAAGTAGGTAATGGGAGATTCAATTCTGTATAGGTCGTTGTAATCATATATCATAATCGTGTACGTTAGAATTGCATGTCCTAATCACATATACATAATATATAATCATATATTAAAGTATATTCCAAAATAAAAAAAGCTGACTGATGATGAATCCTTTCAACTCTATAAAGTGTTATTTATGGAAGATAATTTTAGGGATATGGAATTCTTCAAATTAAAAAAAAAAGTTTTCTTATACCACTTGAAAAAATTTTGTTTCATTGATTCATGGATTCCTTAATTTCTCATATAAAATCAGTATTCTTAGTTCTGTTGTATATAAGGATTTTTAACTTAGAAGATTTTTAACATTTCATTGTTGAAAAACTTGATTGTTAGGCAGCTAAGTTTAATTTTCTTTGTCTCTATCTTCCTTTGATGTCGATGAGCTGTTAGGTCTGTGGGCTTGTGTGTCACCCAAATTTAGGAACATTTTGGCAATCGTCCTTTTGGATTCTGTTTTGTCTCTTCTGTCCTAACTAGCACTTTTGTCTGCCTTAGGCCACTGCAGCCTCATTCCTTGGTAGTCTTGTGTGTAGGTGTACGTGTGTGTGCTCTCACTTGGGCTGTTTCTGTTTACTTGGATACAAGTGTAATGATCTTGCCTTTCCTAGCCCATTTACTACTATGACTCAAGTGAGCTTTTCATTTTAAGCACCATAATTTTCACACAATAATTTAAACCTGGTATTTTTTTCCATCATAGTTCTTATCTCACCCCCGTTATGTTAATTTATACACATTTAAAAAACATGTGTACTAAGCTACTTTAAAGCTGTGCTCACTAAACCATCGTTGTTATTTTTGCTTCTGTTTTATAGAACATTTGTCCCTTTTTGAGTTCCCTTTTTTGCTTCATGGCATGTCTAGTAACTATGGGTCATTTGACATTGTGATTTTAAGTTGTTAACTGTTTGGATTTTGTTATATTCTTTAAACAGTGCCCTATTTTGTTTCAAATAACAACCAATTAATTTTGTTGTATTATGACACTTTCAGTTCTTTTGGGGAAAATACCTAGAAGGGGAAGAGCTAGCTTCACAAGGACCCCCAATCCTGGATTTCTGAGCAATTTCCTCACTGGTTTCCATAGTGGTTATACCAGGCTGTACTCCTACCAAAAGTGGAGAAGTGTTCCGTTTTCCCCAGAGCCCCTCCAGCTTTTGTTATTGGTTGTCTTAATGATGGCTAGTTCAGACATAAGATGGAATCTCAGCATTGTTTTAATTTCCATCACTTGAATGACGTTGAACTTTTTTTGCATATTTAAGGGAAATTTGTATTTCTTCATTTGTGAAATGTATATTCATTTCAGAAGCCCATTTTTGGATGGAGTCTTTGAATTGTGGAGGTCTAAGTTTTTAAAATTCTTTGCATGTTCTAGATACAAGTCCTTTGTCTGAGGGACAGTTGGCTATAATTTATTTCTAATTTGTGGGTTTTCCTTTTACTCTGTTGGTGATATCTTTTGCCAGGAAGAAATTTTCTTTTTCTTTTTTATTGCATTTAATAAGAAATAACACTGCGACAGTTTCAAAACATATTAGTAGTACATTTCTAGTATTTGATACAATGCATAATGTTGTCCTCCTAGTAGTTATACAGAGCACAGGGTGTAGACATGATAACTTTTCTAATCATTATTGGCACAAAAATTTCTTTTCACTGAACTAAGAAAAAGTAGTTGTATATATAATCCAATGTTTCATAATGCCAGTGGGTTATTGGCAAAGCTGGCACTGATGGAAGCTGTTGATTCAAGCCCTTTACAGCTCAGCATACTAATCTAGCTTTATGTTTTATATCTCATGGTTAAACTTTTCTACTGGGTGGTTAACGGAAAGTTAAAGCAAGATGTATATAACAAAACATGTAACTTTTGTATCTCCCAAGGTCAGTCAAATCCCCTTAGGGTTTACTTTAAAACCATGTACAGTGCTTTGTAGAACTGTTGTTAACGTCAGCCATCTGGATGAGTCTTGGCCAATGCTTGACCAGTTTGCTCTCTGTGAAAGCCTGTAGAATGTTTTCTCTCTAGGTGACTCTCCTTAGGCACACTATATATCTTCAGTCCCTTTACTCTGCAGCCCCATAATCTCCTTGACCAGAAAATTTAGGAAACCACTGAGTTATAGGATGTTACAGCACAGGTTCTCTTATGTCCTGAGTCCTCACTGACCTTGAAGGGCTAGGGTCAAAATGTTGACAATCATTGTAGCCCTTCTTTTTCTTTAATTTTTGGTCTGTAAACTTATATTCTTAATCTCCAGAAGAAAAGATTAATGATACTATTACTCTAAAATAATTTTCTTTTGTGGGACTGGAGTTTGAACTCACAACCTTGCACTTGCCAGGCAGGCACTTGTGCCACAGAACTATCTCCCGAGCCCCCATGGAGAAATTTTCAAAAAGATCACATACCAATTATTGATTCTTTGAAGTATTTTCCATGCAGTTTGCTTTTTGTTCAAAAACTATCTACCTCTATGTCTTTAAGGGTTCTATTTACTTTTTCTTCCAGAATATTTAGTGCTTCTGTTTTAATATTTAAATCTTTAATCCATTTTGACTGTAGTTTTATGCGTGGTAATAGGCATGAGTCTAACTTTAGCCTTCCGCATGTAGAAAGACAGTTTTTCCAGCATCATTTATTAAAGAAGATATCTTTATTTGAGTGAGCATGTTTGACCCTTCTGTAAAAGAGAAGGTGGCTGAGTGTATTTGTAGTTGAGTCAGCTTCTTTGAGTCTGTTCCATTGATCCTCAGGTCTCTTTTTCCGCTAATACTATGCTGATTTTATCACAATAGCTTTGTAATGTAGTTTCAGGTCAGATATTACAATGTCTCCTGCCTTTGCTTTGTTGGTCAGAATTGCTTTTGCTGTTTTAGGTCTCTTCTGGTTTTAGATAAATTTTAAGAATTTTTTCTAGATCTATCTGGTATATCAGTGGTATTTTAGTTGGGATTACACTGAGTCCGTATGAGAATGTTGGAAGTGTGGCCATTTTCACAATGTCTGTTGTTCCTATCCCGGAGCAAGGAATATCTTTAAATTTTCTGAAGTCTTCTTTTTTCAGAGTACTATAATTTTCACTGTATAAATCTTGTATTCCCTTTGTGCGATTTATTTCTGTTTTTAATTTTTTGATGTTACTGTAAAAGGCCTGCTTTCCTTAATTTCTCCCTCAGTGCATTTATTGTTTGTGTACAGAAATACTATTGGTTTTTGAATGTTGACTTTTTATGCTGCTAACCTACTGAATTTGGTTATTTAATCTATAATACTCTTCACAGAGTTTTGAGATCTTCTATGAGTATCATGTCATCTATAAATAATGATAATTTCACTCTTTCCTTTCTAATATTTTTTCTTTAATTTCTTTCTCTCGTGTAATTGTTCTGGCTAATGTTTCCAGAACGATATTGAACAGGGGTGGTGCCAGTAAACATCCTTATCTTGTTCCTTATCTTTTGAAAAAAAATATTTATTTATTTGTTTATTTATTTATTTATCTATTTGGTACAAAATCTCAGTACACAGCTTGGTCTTATAGTGATGATCTTCCTGGCTCCCCAGCCCTGGGATTACAGGCATGCACCACTATGCCTATTTTTGATTGCCAATATGATATATGGTATAGGGGATTGAACCCAAGTCCTTGTGTTTGCCAGGCAGGTGCTCAGACCACCAAGCTATCTCCCCAGACCTTTGTTCCTGATCTTAAAGTGAAGGATTTCAGTTTTTGTCCCTTTAATATGAAGTTAGATATTGTCATAGATGGTTTTTATCAGATTGAAGTAAAGACCATCTATTCTGATTTTCTGTAGAGTTTTTATCAAGAATGAATGTTAAAATTTGTCAAACAATTCTACTGCATCTATTATGATGATCGTGTGATTTTGCCTTTGGCCTTGTCAGTGTGGTGTATTATATTTATTGATTTGCATATATTGAACCATCCTGCATTCCTGGGGTGACTCCTACTTAGTTATGGTGTATAATTTTCTTAGTGATTTGCTGCATTTTGTTTTCTAGTATTTTATTGAGGATTTTTACATCTATGTTAATTAGAGAAATTGACCCCATAGTTATTGTTTTTGGGTCTTTCTCTGACTTTTGTATCAGGATTATACTTGGTTCCAGGAAGAAGGTGGGCGAATTGCTTCCCTTTCAATTTAACTGACGACTTTGAGAAGAGTTGGCATTAAATCTTCCCTGAATTTCTTATAGAATTCAGCTGTGAATCACTCAGAACCTGGGCTTTTATTTTTGTTGGTAGATTTTCTATTACACTTTCAATTTCATTGGCCAATATTGTATTATTCAGAATTTTTATATCTTCTTGATTCAGCTTTGGTTATTTGCATGTATCTAGGAATCTGTCCATTTCTTCTGTGTCTTCCATCCAGTAAGAGTAAGACTTTTGAAGTAGATATTGATGATCTGAATTTCCATAAGGTCTGTCATAATTTCACTCTTTTCTCACAGCATGAATTTGAATTTTTTTCTTTCTGTATTTAGGACAGGGTGTACAAGGTCTCACTATGTAGATTAGACTCATCATGATTCTTCTGTTTTCAAGTGCCGGGATTCAGGCACGCATCACCCCAAACAGTCTCAATTGCCATCTCAGTGTGTCCTGGGGTGGGCCAGCACAATACTGGGGATCGAATCCTGGCTGCTGAACTCTGCCTAAGCAGGCACTTTAGTCCACTGAGCCATCAGGTCAGCCTGATGAATTTGAATTTTTTGCTTCCTTTTATAAAATAAGGTTTGCTAGGGATTTATCACTTTTATTTATTCTTTTAAAAAATCAATTCTTTGATTTACTGACTCTTTGTAATATTTTCTTCGTCTCCATTACATTTATTTCTGCTTTGATCTCTTAATTTTCTGCTTCCTTTGAGCTTTGGATGTGACCTGCCCTTCTTTTTATAGGAGCTTCAATTGTAGCATAAGATTGTTTATTTAGGTTTGTTCTGTTTTGCTGGTGTGCCAGAATTTACTGCTATAAATTTCCTTCTGAAGATAGCATTCATTGCATCCCACAGATTCAGGTAAGTTGTATGTGCGTTTTTGTTTGATTGTAAATGTTTTTTAATTTCTTCTGTGACCCACTGATTGTTCAGAAGGGTCTTGTTTAGTTTCCGCGGGTTTATGGAATTTTTGACATTTCTTTTGTCAAAAACTTCCATCTTTACTGCACCATCACCAGGTAATGTGCATGGGATAATTTAAATTCGTTTGCATACACTTAAAATATGTGGTGTTACATGGTCTGTTTTAGAAAATGTCCCATGTGCAGCTGAGAAAAATGTGTACTCTGATGCTGTTGTATGGAACACTCTGTAAAGGCCTACTGCGTCCATTTCTTCACAAGTTTGATTTAGTTTTATTATTTCTTTGTTGATTTTTTTGCTTAGTTGATCTATCTCTAGGCCAATGGGGCGTTAAAAATCCCTCAATACAAGTATGCTATTTCCTATTTGATTTTTCATCTCTATTGAAATTTGTCTTATAAGTTGGGTCCTTGTACATTTGGCACATATATATTTATGATTGTCATCTCTTTGCCTCACAGTCTTTCCCTAAAATGTATGTAGTGACCTTCTTTATCTCTTTTAATAACTCTTGGCTTTAGGTTGACATTATCAGTGACTAGAGTAGCTACCCCTGCTTTTTTTCTGGGTTCCTGTGGCGTGGAGTATTGTTTTCCATCTTTTTAATTCCAGTCTATTTTTTTTGTTTAAATATATTTCTTCTCTGCAGTATATTACTGGATTTTGCTTCTTGATCCATTCTGCTAGTGTGCTTCTGTTGATAGGTGAGTTGAGGCTGGTGTACATTGATGGTTATAACTGCCATGCACTACCTTCATGTTATTGTGCTACTATAGGATCCCTACTTTTGCCCTCTGTTCAGTTGCCTGCTCTGCTTGGTGGTTCTTCTCTGTTTTAGCTCTTTTCTGTTGTGGCCATTTTTGTCTCTTTCTAAAATATCTCTTTGTAATGTTGGTTTGGTGAACATGAATTTCTTTAGCTTTTCTTTGTCATGGAAGTATCTTATCTCTCCATTAAATCTGGTAGATAATTTTGCAGGGTACATTATTCTGGATTGGAAGTTATTTTCTTTCAGGACATGAAATATCTCACTGCAAACTCTTCTTGATTTAATGAGCTGTGTTGAGAAATATTCTGTGATGCTTGGGGGCTTTCCATTATAGGTGATCTGTTTCTTTCTCTAACAGCTTTTAATATTCTGTTATTTTGTTGAATTTCTGGGATCTTGATTATTATGTGTCTGGGCATTGATTCATTTTGATCATGGCTGGTGGGGGTTCTAGATGCTCACTTCTCTGTGTGTCAAATTCTTTTCCTATGCTTCAGAAATTTTCTGCTACTACTTTTGCTAACAGTCTTTTTATGTCATTTGTATTGACTACAGCTACTTTGCTGATACCTATTAGTCATGTTATTTTTCTTTGCATCATCTTGCAGTTGTTGCACTGTTATTTTCTGGTTCTTTGTTATTTTTAAGAGATCTTTCCTTTCATGTTCATTAGCTGCAATGCTATCTTCAGTTCTGAAATTCTATCTTCAGTTTTATTTAAGCAGTTTTGTCAGCTTTCAATGGAATCCTTAATGTCCTAGTTATTTGTTTGAATCTTTTACACTGTATATTTCTTTCCTTATTGTTCATCCAATGTTTCTATCTTTTTCTTATTCTCCTTTATTTTTATTTATTTCTTCTTACATGTACTGAGCAATCTGTCATGATTCTTGTTATTTCTCTCTCTTTCTTTCTTTCTTTCTTTCTTTTTTTTTTTTTTTACCTGAGAGATGACTTCTGATCTGATTTCCTCCTCCCTAGCCTGATGGAGTTGTTTCTTCATACCAGTTGCCATCATTTTAGAAATGTCAAGTGTGTGACTTTCAAGTTCTGTGACCTTTTCTGTTGGGCTTGTTTTGGGTAGGCTGGAGTCTGGGATTGCCTTTTGCTCTTTCCTTTTGACACTTTTGAAGACTCCAATGCTTATCCTGGCTCCACAGTGATAGCAGTGTGTGAGTGGGTAGGTGAGCTAGGCTCCCATAGGAGTGGGGAGGTGGGGTCGGCTCACCAGAGCTGTGATGTGGGGTTCAGCATGGCTTCCGCCTCACTGGGGGGAGCCTCAGTTCAAGAGTGATCTGATGGTGATGAGGGCAGGTTCATTCTCTGTAGACTCTCTGATGGTAGGTGGGAAGGGCTATCCCCATCGCTGCAGTGTCCTCTGTGTGCCTGATGTGTACTACATTAGTGGAAGTGAAGTGGCTGCAGCTCAGCCAAGCTCTGCCATGCCTCTGCTTCTTTGGCTCTAGGCTCTGTGTCTTTAGTTTAGTGATACTACCATTGAGGCTCTCCTTCTCTAATCCAAGACATACAGAGTTTGTGTAGAGATAAAAATAAGGGGCAGACACAGAACTTACCTCTTAAATAACAGTCGGTGCTACAAAACAGACTGTGAAGGAGCAGTTAGTTACTCAAGATATGAGGACAATAGTTTCACATTTTTCTCTTGGTGCTTATTATTTTTGGTGGCAAATTGGCCTGGTACCAGGCTAGGCACCTGGTACCTATCACAGCCAGGACACAATGGTTTATTTCACCTATTGATACTTCAGGCAACTATCATCATGTTTTAAACCATTCCTTGGTCAATGAATTATTTTGTTCATTATTATGTTTGTGAGATTCATCCATATTTTTACTTATGGTAGATTATTCACTCATTTCTTCATAGTGTTCAGTTGTTTTAATAGATTATGATGCCTTTATCTGTGGGGATTTTTTCAGAATCATGCAAGAGAGAAAGCTAGCATTTTGTGGATGTTTTTCTCTCTATCTAGATGTCTTGTCCTAAGCCCTCATACCCTCAAAGTTTACACTTTTGAGATATGACTTGCTCTTAGTAGGTGGATTTGAGCCTGAAGAAGAGGATCTTTGTGTTTTTTTTTTTCCAGAACCAGAGATTGAACTCAGGTCCTTGTGTTTGCCAGGTAAGCACTTATTCTACTGAGCTATCTCCCCAGCCCCAAGGGTCCTTGTGAATGTGACCTGGAAAGTTACACTTCCCTTCCTTTTTCCTACTTTGATGCTTTATTCCCTCCTGTGGGAAAAATGAACCCTTCTAGTCAGTCACACAATACACCAAGTACATAAGCATTCATTATTTCTCAAAATTTACAGTACTGTTAAGCTCTCTATCTTTATTTCATAATAAAATAAAATACTTCTTATAATAAAAAGTACATAAACGTGACAGCAGCTTGCATGTAACAAATATGGGCCGATACAGGGTTCTGAAGTGGACTGTGTGAGTTCTCACCTCTCAGGAAGCTGAGGGCAGCTCCTGGAGGGAAGTGTGCTTTCGGGCCATAGAGGGCTCTTCTCTAGCCTGCAGCTTGCACAGCCTTTCCACAGTTAGGAAAACAGAGACTCCTTGCTCAGAAATGAGTATGCAGCCACTCATCTTGGGAAGCAGAGAGACCAGAGGGCTCTCGCAGGCTGCACTGTCACCTGACCTGGGCTCTTTTGCAACTGCAGCCCTAGCTGCCACGTGTTTGCAAAAAACGTACCTTCATCCTTCCTGAAGCAGAAGACATTCCTAGTCTTAAATTTCTTTAAATTGAACAACATCTTCACTGCCATTCAGTCCAGACCCCGGCTTTTGTGCCCTGTTCTCCATGCCCACTTCTGCTGTACCCACATGGAACTTTTCCTGCAGGAGGACCATATCCCGGCTGCTGCAGAGCCTCAGGGTGCAGGGCACCAAGCACCTCCCCTACCAGGCCTGCACCGTGGTGGTGCCTGTCTCACTTATTGATAATACCCAGCATGATTTCAGTGCCTACAACTGCTAAAGTCTTGAAAGCAAAATGTTTTAAGTTTTTAAAGCACACAGCTCCAAACTGTGAGACATTCACTACAGATTTGTCACGAATAAAGGAAAATTAAAGGAAGGAATGCTTCTAACTTGCTAATTTAAACTAGAAAGGAGAAAAAGTGGAAACCTTTCTCTTTCCCTCTGGCTCCTGGACATGATGCACACTGAGAAGCTCCAGGCACAGCTCACAAGCTAGAGAATCAGCTCCAGATGTATCTGCCCTTGGGAATCAGGCTCTCTGGACTGAGTGGTGACAGCTGGGTGGGGCTAGGGGCGAGTCCCACGCCGTTGTCTCCCACTCTTGCCTTCCTCACCCCTCACTACATCTGCCATGGAAAATACACATAAAACTGCCTTTAAGCACTGCCTCAGGACGAGGGAACATGGGGCAAGGGGACTCGGTTGAGAGTCAGAAAACTGGGCTTCCAGTGTAGGTCCGCAGTTGCTTGCTGTGTGGGCTTTGACACTTCATTTGCTATTTTTGGTTCTACTTTTCTCCTCTGTAAGTGGAAGTGGACATGCTAGATGACTTGATGTGCATTATTACTTTAAAATAAAGATCAGAACCTCCCGAGAAGGGAGACTCCTGAAGCCTCGCACTTCGGACAGCCACACCCGCTCTCCGTCCCACTTTCTGCAGGTGCTGTGGTTCCTCTGCTCATGGCTTTCATGGTGGCCGAAGCCTTTTTCTGTTCCCCACGTGCAACGGCATGGCTTGTGGGGAGTGATGGCCACTTGAGATTCAGAGTGACGCGCGAAGCACCACCTTACCGCCGCTGACTGCGCGTTCTGTGGCAGCGCACTCACTTGCGCTGTTCATCTATACCACACTACTGGGCCAACTCCCCGCCAAGACACACAGTACAGCTGTAACTCTACCCCTAGGGACCTCAAGCCAGGCATAAGTCAGGCAAGCCAGAGCTTCTCATTCCCAATATCACTGCTACATTTAAAAATCGGGAGTGTCATTCCGTAACTCACTGCATGTTTAGGTCAGTTCTCCTGATTTTGCATCTAAATGTCACACGTCTGTCTGTCCACAAGTTGTGACATACTAGGCAAAGTACAATATGCAGTCTTCAGCTTCACAACAACTGAAAAGAAGCTGAGATTCACAGTCTTTCGGTGAAAGAAATGGTAAGGAGAGGCTGTAGCATAAGCCACGCAGAGCTGTGGCTTGGGAGTCAGGCTGGGGTGGACTGTGGCTCTCTCCTACCGTCTGCTAACCTTGGTGACCTTCTCGCTGAGCTTTACGGCCCTGTGAGGACTGAAGGAGTGGTGACGGTACCTCGAGAGAAGTTCAGCTCCGAAGTGTCTCTACAGCCCGTGTTACAGGCTTGTTCGCCAGCCTGTGGCACTACTGGGAGGCAGGGGGCACTTCAGGGGGCCAGCATGGTGGAAGCGAGATCACTGGGGTGACCCTTGATGGGGTACTGTGGCCCCAGGTCTTCCTCCTCCTCGTTCCGCTTTCGTCTCTTGTGTCTCTGTCTCTTTCCACTTCCCTCTCCTCTTCCCCGCCCCCTCAGGTCCAAAATGATGATGTGGCCGAGTAACTGGGGCCTTCTTAGGGTTGGTTATCTCAGGTGAGCTGTCACAACAGCCAAGCCGTGAAGATGTATGGACATAGTTCTCGCATAGCCTTTGGGCAATGTGTGGTGAACAGAAAGTACCCAAATGTCTTCTGTTATTGCTATTTATCCCAATTTAAAATCAAAAGTAAGTAATGGTAATTCATGATATTTGAAGCTAGAATGAAGTTACCGGATGAAATTCAGCACATCCAATCAAACTGAGTGTTATGAAAAAAGGAAACACTTCTTAGTATAAGTAAATGTCATACAGAATATACCACAACACTTAAATATTTTAGCTCTCCTTTGGCATCTTCCTTAGCCAGATACATTGGATTGTCGTGTCCTGGATCTGACCATTCTAGCTCAGGGCTAATCTGTCACAGAACCCACGCTCTTCCCACCCCGCAGCATTACAGAGAACTGGCCATGTCCACACTGTGCACAGTAATTCCAGTTTCTCTTCCTAACCCTGTCTACGGCATTTCTCTAGAAAGTCCGTGGAGAGTAGGTAGGGGACGGGAACCGAGGAGGAGCCCTTGCTCCGTGTCGCTCTGTGAGAGCCGGGGACCATTTAAGTCCAAAGGATCAGCTGAGACAAACCGCAGGTCCTGTGTGGGCTCAGACCCACCGCTCTGCCTCAGCACTCCTTCTGCATGGCAGACTCCGGCCTGGACCATCCTGACAGCCACTTGGGGAGCTCCTCAGACCCAGAGTTCTGGACTCCGTACATATGGCACAGGCTTTGAGCATTTGCGCTCTGACCTGTGCCCAAGTAGACTTTTTTCCAGGGACTATGCTGTCTTTTAAAAAAAAGCTTCCAACTGCTGCACTTATATTTCTGTGAAATGATTACCATAGTCAAGCTAATTGACCTGTATCACCCCACAGTGATTGTGTATGTGTGTGTGTGTGTGGTGGACACACTGCTGATCTAGGCTCAGGAAGTTCAGACACGGCATGGTGTTGGCAAGTACGGCTCCCACAACGTGGGCTCTCCAGAGTTTCCTCCTACCGTGGAGCCTTTGCTGTGACTGACACCTTTGCATTTCCGCCCCCCGGGGCCTGGTAAGAACCCTGACTCTCTGGCTCCAGATCTTCCACCTTTCCAGATTCTTCGTGCCACTAAGGCCGCTCGACATTTGTCTTTCCTGTTTGGCTTATTTGCCGTTCGTACTTTCTGGCAGGTTTGCCTGTGATGGCGATGGCAGGGTGTCCACTTCCTTCCTGAGCCTGCGTAGGAGCCACGCTGTGTGTGTGAGCGCACGTGCACGTGCACACAAGTGTGTCTGATGCTCACTGCGCGTGCGCGTGGTGTCCAATGCGCCCGCTCCATTCTTCTGTTGACAGAGGGGCCACCTGGATTGTCACACTTGAGCTTGTGTGAACCAGGAGGTCAGGGGCACACGCTGAAGGACACGCTTCTCTTGAAAGTGACAATTTGTTCTCAATTAGTTGGTGAGTTGTTTGCAAGGACTGTGGTGCTGACTTTCTAAAATTCAGTTTTCTGAAAGCTACTGAAAATTAGCTCGCGGTATTAATGCAAATTTACTCTGCCTCTGCCCCAGCTGCTGCCTTGGAGAAGGAGTGCTGTGGGGAGCTCTGCGGTATGCTGATGAAGGCCCTGACAGGCCAGGGCCATGGCCAGACCAGCCCCAAATCAGACATCAGGAAGGAAGGCACAGAGCAGGGCATGGGTCCGCCGCCAGAGAGATTGCCCAGTAGTGCACACGCGCACACACACACCACACACATGCCATATACATGCACACGCATGCACACACATGCCATATACATGCACATACACCATACACATGCCATATACATGCACACACACCACACACCACATGACATATACATGCACACACCACACACATGCCATATACATGCACACACCACACACATGCCATATACATGCACACACCACACACATGCCATATACATGCACACACATGCACACACGCACACACACCACACACACATGCCATATACATGCACACACACACCACACACACCACACATGCCATATACATGCACACATATGCGCACACACACACCACACACACATGCCATATACATGCACACACCACACACACCACACATGCCATATACATGCACACGCATGCACACATGCACACACACACACACACCACACACATGCCACATGCTCACATACTCTCAGGAAAGGGGAAGCCCATTCAATCACCTAAACATACAAGGATAAAGTAAAATAAAAAAAATACACGTTTTTAAATTTAGCAAAACAGCTTCTCATTGATTGAGTTAGTTCCTTAGTGAATTAATATAAGCAGACCTATATTGACTTTTATTTGTTATTGCTCTTAGATTTTTATTTAACAAATAAATAGGCTTCGATTTCTCCTTTGGTGGGAATTGTCTTATCTATGTATCCTGGTAAGTTCAAGCAATATACAGAAGTTTCAAATTTTCAATAATGTTTGTGTAACTGTTGAATAATTACGTTTATACAGTTCAATTAGCAGTATTTTGGAACTTTAAATCAGGTAAGAATTATTCAAATATCAAGTTGAAATGAAATTTTTAGTTTTTCTGTGACTTGGGCCCAGAAATGAATGTTATAGATATAAAACCGTGTCGTGAAATGAAAATGTGTCCCTTAGCAGTAGCTTCTTTGAAACTATGATTTCATAAATTTTATATTCTTTCTTCTGGCAATAACTTTCCTACTCACTGTTGAAGAGCAAGCCCAGGTTGTGATGTGGTTCCCCCAAATCCACTGTGGGGACAATGTGGTCTGCAGGTGACTCTCCCCAGAGAACTCTGGTCCTAAAGCTCTTTGCACCACTGGGGATGTAGCTGGGGAATAGCTCCCACTCTAGCCCGTATAGTTTTCCTCAGCAGTCCTGATTGCTGGCTCCTGCCACTGCTAACTGCATTTGCTGTGAGGTCTTCACCAAACTGACCTGTGTAAGCTCCATGTCCTTTAGGCTCTATGAGCTAACTAAACCTTTTTTCTTAGTCTTGGGCATTTTGTTACAGTGAGGGAAATAGGACAAATACTGAATACTGAGCCTTCTGAGAATCCTTACTAACACTCCAAGTTAATTTAGGCTTTTTTTTTTTCTACACATTCTCATCAATTACTATGAAAACAAACATCAAGGTACATTATAATCATCAATCAAATCCCCACTTAAATTTAAATAAGAGCAAGAACTTTGTTTTAATTCTCATGACCTGCCATGTAAAAAAGTCACCAATTTTCTATTTAGTAAGTGACTGAAATTCAGCTCTCTCTCCCTCCCTCCCTCCCTCCCTCCCTCCCTCCCTCCCTTCCTCCCTTCTTCCCTCCCTCCCCCCTCCCTTGTCCTGGTAAAAGCCTGCTTGGATTGACATCCCACCTTGATGACCCAAGGAGTTCTGTGCTGTTCTGCAAGTCCATGAATACAGCTAGGGCTAGCTGCGCATCACCGCGTCTACTGAAAAGGAGATTCCTGGCCGAGGACCCTGAACTTGCTGGCTTATCTAGGCTGGGAGTGGAAGATTCTGCAGTTCCTCCAAGGTCACACAGCTCGAGCACCCAACAGGGGGAAGAAGAGTGCAAGTTGGGATGGACCTGGGAAGCAGCTGGTGGACAGCTCCACCTTGGTGGCTGCGGAGTTCAGTCTGCCAAGACAAAGGGGCCCTGGAGGTGGGCAGTGGTGGCGGCCGCGCTGCAGTAGGCGTGCTCAGCGCACCAGGGCTGACTTGGGTTGATGGCTTTTATGTTATGTGCACAGCAGTATGTTCACTGGCTTTCACATGTTTTGAACTCTCTCCTGCACTCCCTGGGGCCTCCACCTTGGCACTCCTTTTCTGACATGGTTCCACCAGCGTTGCAGCACCAAGCACACGCTTCCATCTGGAAGGCGACACTGCTTTGCTTCCACATCTGTCTCCACGTTAAGCACACTTTCTAGGAGGAAACAGATCATACATTGAACATCTGTGTCCTTTTCCTACCTAGAAAAGTCCCTGAAACTCATAGGTTAGTAACGAAAGAGTTGAGTAGCGAGGAGGAAAGTGTGTGGATGAATTGCTAGATGTAGTCAGTATTTTTTTTTAACAGAGAGCCTACTAGATTCTGTTCACGTCCTGATTGATTTCCCGTTCCCCCTCGAGCTTTCTGGATGGCAGACTTTCTCTTTGAAGTCCTATTACCACAGTCAACATTTGCACCATGGCTAATAAATTAGCATCACTTTGAAAACAGAAATGATTCCATTTTGCGCTTGGAATGTGGTCTGAGAATTAGAAAGGGCAGTGGTGTTACTCTCCCCGAGGCCTGGAAAGTCTGTTGGTGTTTTATTAGGTAAAGATTTTTGTGTTTTTCCTGGAGATGCTGGTTACTAACTTGCCCCTGGGAACCTGAATGAGTGCCAGGCAGAGAAAGGAAAAAAGCATGCTGTCTGCTACCTGGAGACCGAGTAGCTTCCAGAGCAAGCGCTGTGCACTCTCGTGTGAGAGGCACCCGTGGCCGTGATTCTGAGCGTGGGCTTAGTGGGGTGAAATATGCACAGGGCAATGAGCATGACTTCGGACCTCCTCGTGGGCTCTTTGTGTTTGTGGGAAAGTTCTAGATATGGGGAAAGTAGGGAGATTTATTTTCCGTGGTGACTATTATCTTTAAAATATATGTTTCACAGAGACAGTGGACAGTGGGTCCTCTTTGCAGGAGTAGTCTAAGGTTCAGGAGAGCTGCACCAAGTTTTCAGCATATTTGGGTATGATTTGAGGTAGTAGCCATAACCTCATTGCCTGATGTAATCTACCTGTGGCTCCTCCGTGAACTGGCCTTCCTGCTAGGTAGAAAACCTTCCTGCCAGAAAGGAGCTGTCCGCCCTGGAACTGCACAGATAGGAACCAGGAGGGACGATGCTCGGGTAGAGCTCCTGGTCTGCGCTTCCTAGCTGCACAGGGGACCTAGGTGGAGCATCTGACTGTGAGCTCCTGTTTCTGATCTCCAGAGCAAGGGAATGCCTCTAGAGGGTGCTCACTTCAGCTGCCTAATACCTGTGCTATTCAGAGCCACAAGAGCGGCGGCCCGCTGAATTACTCAGTGACAGAAAGATATAGTCAAACAGAAGTGACTGGAAGAGTATGATATTGGACAGGAAAGTGGGCGTTTTCTTTCCTTCCTTCTGACTTCCTGAAATCCTCTAGAAAATCAGCCAACCTGCTCTGGAGGTTGGGAACCTGAGGAGCAAACTTGGGTCACAGACAGCCCTTGACCCTTCATCCTGTGAAGCGCTCCTCTGAACCTCGGGGTTGCCCTTCCAAAACTGTATTGGAGATATCCGCTTAAAAGAGTTCCTGTAGGGATGAGGGCATACGTGAAGAGGGACAGTGAAGGCCGGCTCAGTGGTGAAAACTCTGTGATATGCTGCCATGGTCTCTGCTTCATAGAAAACCGCCTCACTGATCCTATCTTCAAAAAATTTCATTAGTCCGTATTTACATACATAACGATCACATGCATTATAGGGGATTTGTGCCTAGAGATCATGTGTCTCAGTTTTTCCCATGCCCCTCCCCTCCCTTCAACCTTTCTCCTCCCCATTTGCAGAAGCTTTGTTCGCATCTTTCCTCTCATTTTTGTCCTTCCTTCTTCCTCCCATTTCTCTCCTTCCTCGCCCCCATTCGCACATGTTCCTGCTGCTTCTCAGAATCCATCCTCCATTATGCTCACTAATTTAAACTGCAGTGGACAATGGGAAATACTGAGAGACGTTTTTTTGAGAATTCAAGTATCTTAAATAGTTACCTTTTCTTCTCTTTGGGGGAAAAACAGTGACATCAAAAATGGATGATATCACAGATGCACAGCACACCCCGCATGAGAAGCAAGCCTGGACTACAGAAGGTCAGTGCTCTGATTAGCACTAAAGAGATGTAAGCAGTAGAAACGGAGGAGAAGCAGGAGTTCCAGAGAAGGCCAGTGGCAAAGCCTGTTTTTGCTTCGTCCTCCAACGAAGTCTTGGCAAAGAGATTGCTGGGACTGGAGCCCCATGGCCAGGTCATGCCTCCCTTGGGGAGGGCTGTTCAGCCTATTGGCAAGAGCTCAGGGTAGTAATTAATAATGCTGCTCTGTTGGAGGACAGACTGCAGTTTAAATTTTGGCCTTGATATTTACTAGCAGGGCAACACTGGCCAAGCTATTTAACTCTGTTTTCTGATGCACAAAATGGGGATAATATTACATTCAACTTGTAGGGCTGCTGTGAAATTAAGATGTCAGAATATACGTAAGTTACTTGGCAAAATGGCTGGCACTTAGAAAATATTTTAAAATATTAGTCATTTTACTGTTGTTTAAGCTTAACCAGGAGAACCATTTGGTTAACTCTCTGGGGTTTGCCTATCTTTTAAAATGCTTCTTGGCTTCCTTGGGCTAGTCTAGCTTAGAGAGGAAATGCAATGGTAGCTTTACATTGCATTGAAGGTTTTGGAGTTGTAGTTTGTGTTCACAAATCATTTTTTATTAGTCTGGATCACCGATACATTAGACTAAATTCTAAGGAAGTGTTTCATAAATGTTAATAGACATCAGAACCTCGGGGGTGATGTTGGGGGTAGCGCCACGTCAGATTTTGACTCTGTCCCCATGCCCCTTCAGGATTTCTGACTCAGCAAGTCTTGGGTGCGGCTCAGTTATCTGCATGTTAATGATTCTTAGGTGAGGTTGATGATGTGTAGCCTGGAAAACAAATTTCTAAAATCACTGCTTTAAAGTGGTTGATGATATTCATTTTTAGGGCAACATGTTTATAGAATGTGAAACTATTTGTTGAATGCCTACCACTTGCAAGGTGTCATGCTGAATTTTGGAAATGCAAGAATACACATCGACCCGGAGACAGGTAAACATGTTAGAACCCCAGTACCTGGGGAAAGGAAAGCGGCAAGACAATTCAGCTTCTTCGCTTGGCTTGGCCTCACTTCTCAAGAAGAATCCGTATGGGAATTCAGTCATTCTGAGCAGCTCATTGGGAAGCTACTGGTTAGTACAAGATTGCTGAGCAATACAAATGAGCAGGCATGCAGCAGGAAAGGAATCTTGCATCTCTTCATCAGCTTCTCGGATTTTTTCCGCGTTTTCAGGCCTGCTCCTGGAATGGCAGGTTTTAGTCCCATTACTCAGACCGGGCCCCTTTCACGGCTGCTGTCTGCCCGGAAGCTGCGCACGTGTGCCTTTGCTCCCAGGCCGGTGTTCTCCTCCCTTAAGTTTAGTGATGCGTGAGACAACACATGGGAAAGGGTTGGCTCCTTCCAGCACATCTGGCCGTCTTGGTCTTAGCTAAAGGAAGGGAGAGTCCTTCATCCCTATTAAGGTTGGAGCTAGCATTTCAACTCAGGATCAGGAAATTCGCACTGAGTTTCTCTGAGAACCGGTCCAGTTAACCACAGCATAGGACCTTTCCACTATTAGGCCATAAAATAGATTCTTAAAATAGACTTTCAAAATGCAATTTTAGGTTTGTGTTAGTTACTCTTCTTTCATTGCTGGGACAAAATACCCAACACTCGAAGTTAAGGAAGGAAAGATTTATTTAGCTCACAGCTTGCATAGGATTCAGTCCATACTTGGCTGGCTCCAAGGCAGAGCAGCACATGGCAGAGAGCAACTGTTTATGGCAGTGGAAAACAGCGAAGAGCAAAGGAAGGAGCAGTAACTGAGACTTTTTGCAAGCCTCTTGCCCCCCCTTACATTGTATGCTGATTCCTCACCCGGGACAGGAATAGCATGCACACCTACGATCCCAGCATCGGATCATGAGTTGATCACAAACTCTAGGAGCCACCCCATGAATCCACGAGGCTTTGGGAGGGGCTCCTTGATATAAGCCATAACAGGTTTATGATACAGTTGAGCACGAAGCACTGCAAGTTCACATGTAACCACAGAGGCTCGTCTTTTGCTCTCACGCAGTCTCCCTGGAGTGGGGCATTTGTTGTAAGTATGGATGCGAGGCATGTTTTCTCTCTTGGTGTTGGACCTTCTATGGGTTCTGCTAAATGTGTGGTGGTGGTGTCTGCCATTGCAGGGTCATACTGAGCAGCTTTGCCGCGCTCACAAGCCTCTGTGGTCTGCACACTCCTTTCTCTTCAGCAAGCCTTGTGACTGACTTCCTCTCGCTGTCTCTGTAGATCTTCCATGTCCAAGTATTATAGCTGAATTCATAACATCAAGTTTTCCGTGTTCAGGTGACTCTATGATGTCACGAGTGCCTCACAGGTGTGCGTAGTATTCTAGACAAACCGTATGTCCCAGACGACAGCCCCTTAGAGAGGACAAGCAAGTAACAACAATGATATGGCACGAAGCCTTGGTGAATGAAAGACAGTGTCAAATTCTTGCAGACTGGTGAAAATGCTTCATACTTTACAAAACACTCGCTTATCATTAATCCATGCTGTCTTTACGTAATCAAAGAAAAGGTATAAAATGAGATCAGGTCCTTCAGTGATAGGTAAGGAGCTCAAGGAAGCCACCTGTGCCCCTTTCCCTTCACTGGTTTCACTAGAGTAGGATTTGATTGGGTGAACTTCCAGGGGTGCCTTGTGCGCTCTGAGACCTGCAGTCGTGTTTGCTGATCTTATGCTCCTGAACTCATTACTAATGTTAGGAAATTGTAAAATCTTTTATCTTCCCACAAAAGATTTCCATACAATGTCAAGGATTTCAGTGAGAGCTGAAGACCACTGGCCCAATGTAAAGACCACATACAGCACAATAAATGCATTTTTTAAATACCCAAAGAAACACTCCATATCAGTTTCTATGTAGATAAGCTTGGCTCACTTGGCTTGAAGGTGACAGGCTGATTGGACATCAGGATCAAAACAGGTCACGGCTGGCTGTCTTGGTGCAGTTTGAAGGTCAAACAGCTTCATGAGAATTATAAAGCTTATCTGTGATGATTAATGAAATAACCACAAATCTCTGAGCTAGTGTAAATTAGGGCCCTATTATTAAAATTTTTAACCATGTCGGATTTTTTGGAGTGATTTATTAATTTATCAATTAATATTTTAATACTTGTTCTTGGAAATACATGAGTGTTCTTACTAAAGACCAACATATGCAGCTGGTTAATTATATTTCAGGCTTCCTTTTTTCCTATTTCTTTTTTTTTGAGACATAGTCTCACTATGCAGTTCAGGCTGGCCTTGAGTTCACTTTTGTAGCCTAGGCTGGTTTCGAAGTCACACTGATCCTCCTGCCTCAGCCTCCCAAGTGCTGGGATTACAGGTGTGAGCCACCATGCCTGGCTCTTTCTATTTCTTGTTTCCAAGAAAACTGAGATGCTTTAAGCTTAGTTTTGGCCTACAACTTCTCAGCCATTTCTCAGACAAGCTCAGGTTTGTGTAGGTTTTTCATGTTGTACACATTGCTTCCCTGCCTCTTCAGTGCTGGCACTCTTCATTTTGAGGTATGGTGATAAATAAATGGATGCAGGGAGAACACAGCCGAATATGGAACTAGATACATAAAAGTTCTAAGTCTATTCATAGAACTTATATATTATCATTTTTGTTACTTTATCAAAGTTGCTTAACATACATCTTTTTTAAAAAAAAATATTTTTTTCAAAGAAAACAAAGTGGTTAAAAAAATCAGAAACAATACAAAGTTTCATTAAACTGGGCTGGCCAGATGGCTCAATGGATTAAAGCATCTGCTTAGGCAGGAGCAGGGACCAGGGTTTGATCCTGGGCTGTGCTGAGATGAGACTGAGACTAGGTGTGGTGACACAGATCCTATAAACCTGGATCTTGGGAGGCTGAAAACAGGAGGATCGCCACAAGTCTGATCTGTGTAGTGAGACCCTACAGATTCTGTATTAAATATATAGAAAAATTTCCCTTAAAAAAAGCAATAGGAATTCAACAAGGTTGTCACATTGCACAATGTTATCTTCAAGTTAGCTGTTTAGGTTACTATATATAAAACTATAAAATCGATACAAAAAGTTATAAGAAATTAAAAAGGAGAAGAAAATTTTTTAAAAAGTTTAAACTTTTACTGCTCCTTTCAATAGACCAATAGAAATCAGAGGCACAATTAACATTCATATTTAAGCATTGATTTCAATATTTGAAACAAAAAGAAACAACCATGAATATAAAGCAGATTATCTTTGAGGATTATAGTACAGTGTCAGTGATCACATTTTATATAAGATCACTGCGTTTTCCTGACTTCACCCCCACAGTCTTGAGGTACCTTGGTCTAGCTGCAGTCGAAGCTGACTGTTAGAGGTGTGCACCTGCTGCTCAAAGCCCTCCCTCAGCACTGGAGACTGCATTGCCCTCTAGTAGAGTACACACATTACAGGGCAGAGCACAATCTGTTTTCTACCACTGCAAGCAAAATATCCTTTGCCAAGAATTTAGCTGTGATGTGCTTGGCACAGCAAAGCAAGACAGAAATGAATGATCACTGCAATTATAAATGGGTTAACATTCCACGGTACCCAGAAGAATAGGCCCAGGCAGGGCGCAGCAAGCCTGGGGAGGGCCGCCCACAAGTGACTCCATTCAAATATGGGAACAAACCCTGCTAAGAATGACTACAGAATGAAACACCTGCCACCCAATTCTTCACAGAAAAGTTTGGCAGAAATACAGTGGGCAATTTGGAGCAACTTCTATATTCAGAGTGCGGGAGCTGAACAAGAGAGCTATACAAATGAGTCCCAGAGAAGGGACTTTTATAGCTCCCACTGCTATTTAAAACCAATAGAGCAGAAGTCAGGGGTCAGAGCTCATCTTTCCCATCTTGTGTCTCCAAAATACGCTGTTCTGCTGTAGCGAGCTTGAGTCCGGCCCCTTCCAAAGCGTTAGAATTCCGAGCTGGATTCCGCCCCTTCCGAGCACCGCTGTGCTCTCCACTCAGCTGTTGGCTCAGATCCTCCCTGTTCCCGAGTCTGTCACCTTCTTCCCTCAAGCCTTTTCTTTTGCACATTCCCCATCTCTCCCCTCTCCCACTTCTGCTGTCCCATTTTCCTCGATGTCTTTGTTTTAGTACAGTTGGAGCATCCACTTGATGCTACGAGAGGTACAGATAGCAGACGCCATGCTGGTTAGGCTTGATCGTGTCACGTTGATCACCTGCAGAAGACGCCCAGAGGTGGCGGGACACCCTGCTAAGTGTGCTTGGAGGGGGGCCATGGAGGGCGATCTCGGGCTCCACGATGGCGCCCACTCCTGGTGCTCTGCCACTGTCCCTCTACCCTGTTTCCTGGCCACTGTGAAGAAGCCTTCGCTCCTCAGTGCCTGCCTGCCGCCACGCGGCTCCTGCCGTGAGGCAGCCCAGAGTGGACTGAATTCCTGGAAGGCAGGAGCCGCATTCGACCTCTCCTCCTTAAGGTCGTGTGTGTCAGAGAGGGCGCCTCAGAGGCAACAGTCCCTCCTGACGGAGCTGGCGCTCACTCAGCTGCTGTCACTGCAGCTAATTGTGTCATGCACATCCTTACCCAGATGTGGAACAGTACCGTCACCCTGTGTTCACCCCAAGTCTGTCCCAGTCACCCCAAATAATGAATGCGAGCTCATGGTTTGTTTTCTTTTAGCGTAGGGCAGATTCGCTGGAACCAAAAACGCTGATACATAGAATCAGTACACGCAGATTCCAGGTAGCTGATTTATTTTGTTGGATGTATTAGTAATTTATGATGTTTACTGCCCAGAAGTTTTGTATCATATAAATATGTTTATCCTTAAGAAGGCTGATGAATATTTGGGCAGTTTTCAGTTTTGCAACAATAAAATATAATTTCTATGAAAATTCACTAAGCATATTTACTTATTTATTCACCTATAAATTGTACTGGTTATACTATTATTTTAATAGTTTTTGTTGTTATATATAAAGACAGTAGACTTCTGTATCCTGAGATTTGCTGCATTTACTTCATAATAGTTGTGGGAACCTTTTTCTATATTAGTAATTGTCTGTGAGTGAAGATAATTTTGATTTTTTCCAACACGTGTGCCATTTGTTTCTTCTTCTTTTTTGGCTGCACCAATTAAGACCTTCAGTCAGGTGCAGGGCAGGAGTGGTGAGAGCCGGCATGCTTGTCGCATTCCAGGTATCAGGCTAGAGCATGGTGGTAGCTGGACCTTTTCTGTATCAAGTTTAGGAAGTTGCCGTCTATTCTTGGCTTGCTTAGGGCTTTTACTATGGATTAGAGTTGAATTTGGTTAAATGTACCTCTGCACATGTTGAGATAACCACAGAATCTTTTCTCTTAAAATGATTTTTGTGACAATTTGTCTTGTCATTAAGTCATAATATAAATAAATCACTCTGTATTAGAAAGACAATAGCCACCACTAATGACTATGTCTGCTCACCAAGTTGTTTCTTAAGGACTTTACCAATATTCATTTCCAATATTTATTTGAATGATAGATATTTAGCTCCTCCTTCTATTCTAAATAAAGATTCAGTAACACTAATATTCTTGCATATGTAATATTCCTTAATAAAATATTGGTGGGTGCTGACTCCAAGTTACCAGACTTCATGATGTGTGTGTGTGTGTGTGTGTGCACCAAGAACCAGGCAAGTGCTCTCCCAAGATACAAAGAAGGGCCTCTGAGTCCTCCAAATCTATAATGTCCAAGTCCCATTTGTAAGACACCCAAGCATTCAGCAACACCGGCACCACTGTACTTGTTCTCTTCGTCTTTTAATAATAACTAGTTTGACTGGCAGCTCACTGTGATGAGGTAGTGACTCACCAATAAGGTGATAACCCACCTTGACTTTAATTTGCACTTCCCTGGTGCCCAATGCTTTTGAGCCTTTTAAAATAAACCTACTGGGCTTGAATATGTTTCCTTTCTTTTTGGCTTGTGTGACTGTATCCTGTTTCCAATTTTTCATGAGTGTGTGTTTGCCTAATTCTTCGGTTGACACATGCACTCCTCGATTCTTCTCCCCTCCCCTCCCCCTGCTTCTATTGCCCGGTCCCCTTTCCACTTGCAGAAGATCTACCCCTCCATTTCCTGTTATGTGTTTTTAATTACATATACTTTAGCTTCCTCATATAAGGGACATTATGTGATATTTAAATTTGTGTGTCTGATTTATTTCATGTAATATTATGCCAACAGGGTGGAATCATTTGTCCATAAAAAGCTCAAATTTATCCTTTTTTATGGCAGAGTATACTCCACTATGTGTGTATATCACATTTTCTTTATCTATTCACGTACAGATGGACGTTCGGGCCACTTTCAAGATTTAGAAATTATGAGTTGTGTTGCTCTAAACATGGATATTCACAAATAATCTGTAACTCCTTTTTAAAAAAATCATTAATTTTCATGAGAAAGAAATTTTCATGAGAAAAAAATCATTAATTTTCATGAGAAACAATGAGACAGTTCAAAACTGGTTAGTAGGACAGTTACAGTAATTAATACATTGCATATTGTTGTCTTCACAGTAGTTGTTCGGAGTATAAGATGCAGACACAACATCTTTTCTAAACACTATTAGTATAAATCTTTTTTCTCATTGAACTAACTCCTTTGGGAAGACGTCAAGAATGGGAATAGCTAGGTCAAATGGAATTTCTAGTTTCAGTTTGAAAAATGCTTATCTTTTGCCATTTAACAATGTGTTTGCATATGTGTATGTTGAGAAGGTTAAGTTTTCTATGCACCTTACATATTAACCCTGTCAGATGCACAGTTCGCAAATATTTTCTCTTATTATGTAGATGGTCTTTTCATTCTATGTAGTTTCTTTTGCTATGCAGAAGTTCTGTAGGCTGATAGAAGCCCACATGTTTATTTCCGTTCATTGCCTGTGCTTTTGCAATTGTACCGAAGCCATTCTTGGCCGTCCCAGTGTCAAGTGGCATTTCTCCGGAGCTTTGTGCTCATGGTTTCATAGATTGAAGCTGTACATAGAAGCCTTCAACCCATTTTGAGTTGTTTTTTATGGTGGGAGTTAGAAGCGTCGTGTCCTTCCTCTATGGTGAAGTTGCATTTTCCCAGCACACACTCTGGATGACACTGCTGTTCACTCACCGAACATTGTGGCACGTTTGTCAAAAACCCCCGGTTACCTGTACGTGCTTCATTTCTGGACTCCCTAGTCTGTTACTCTCTTTCATGCCTGCTTTCATGCCGGTGTCATGCTGTTTTTGTTACTATCACTGTGGTTACATATTTAATCCTTAATAATCATTCACACATACTCGTTATGCAAATTAATTGAGTCTACTGTGACTTTTCACGCGTGCGCGTAACGCACCGGAACTATCTCCACGCGCTCTACTTGCTTCCTCTTCACTTGAGCCCTTCCTTTCCCCCAGGGGCCATTTCTGCTTTCATGTCATCCTTCTGCCTCTCTAAAGTCTGTAAATATGAAGACCCATGGGGGCACACTGAATTCAGAATGTTACAGTGGCGCGTTTTTTTGTTGCTTGACTGCTGCGAGGAGGTTGAATAGAAGTGGTAGCAGTGCACCGCTTTTTCTTGTTCCTGGTCTCAGAGCAAAAGATTTTAGCCTTTCTTTGCTCAGTACAATGGTGGCTGGGGGGCGGAAGTCCGTGGCCCTCATTATGCATAGTGCCTACCGTCTATATCTCATTTACTCAGAAGTTTTATATCTTGGAGAATATTGAGCTTCCTCAAGAAGGACGCTGAGTTTCATCAGATGCCTTTTCTCTATACACTAAAAAGATCACATATGCTCTTATTTTCTTGTTGATGTACAAGATCTTTGTGTGTTCAAACATTCTTACTTTCCTGGGATGAATCCTGCTTGACCAAAATGAATGATAAAATGTGCTATTGCTTTTTGTTTGCTATTTGGTTTTTACCTATAATTTTTGCATGTGTGTTGATTAGGAAGAATACCTAGAGTTTTCTTTCAGAGAAAGTGTTATTACAAATTAAGCCCATGGTTTTGGCACTTTGCTATAGGCCTTGCTTTCTTTTTATGTTTAAAATTTTAAATTTTGAGACAAAGGCTCCATAAATTTCTAAGCCAGCCAGTAGCTTGAATCTATGATCCTTTCTGTCTTTTTTTTTTTTTTGGTATTGGAGTAATACTGGTGAGGTGAAACCAGTTTGGAAATATTCCCTCTTCAGTTTTCCGGATGATTTTAAGAAGAATTGGCATTACTCTCTTCCTTCTACCAAATAATTCTGCTTTTTGCTGTTTTTTTTTTTTTTTTT